>PVIC010003743.1:0-67082 GCA_004025085.1 Thryonomys swinderianus | reverse complement strand
AGCAATCCTCCTGCCTCTGCCTCCCGAGTGCTGGGATTACAGGCGTGAGCCACCACGCCCGGCATTGTGGTATGCGGTGTTGATTGCTGGTGGGCGTGAGTCTCCACGCCCAGCATTGTATGTGGTTTCCGGGGATTGAACTCAGGACCTTGCGCTTGCGAGGCAGGCGCCGGAACCACTGAGCTAACCCTCCGGCCCTTTTTTCTTTATTTTAAGGAAGGTTTCAGTAACCCTGACAACACTCCATGCATTTCACATTTCCGTGTGTTTAGAATGTGCCCATAGATGGATCGATTTTATCTGCGTTTCTCCAATTTGTGATTCATTTTGATATAATTTGTCTTATGCAAAGATACAATTTCAAAAAGCAATTGCTGTCTCTTCAGTCATGTCACGGAACTGCTGACGCAGGTGTGTCTGGTGCACAGATCCAGGTGACACTGAGGAGGAGGGTCAACTACACAGCTGTACGGAAATCGCACGGTGAGGTGGAGGCCAGGCCGGAGAGTGGGCCCACGGCGTGACGGCCAAAGACAAGAGACCGCATCTAAAGCAGAACGTCTGTGACTGTGGTTTTCCCTGTTAAGCCAATAAACGTTCTATCTTAGCTCTCCGGGCTTTCAGATTGGAAGATCTCTCCTCTTCTTGCAGTGCACTGGACGCCGAAGCTGCCAGCGGGTCTGGAATCGGGAAGGGCTGGTTAGAATCAGCCCCGGGGCGATGGCTCACAGAGCGGCCTCCGCTCAGTCGCCGTAGTGTCAGCTCGAGTCCGAAGCCCTTTGGACGTCCCCTGAAAAAGATAATGGAATGAAGGCGCAACGTGGTCTAGGAAAGAGTCAAAGAAAGAGGGCGGGCCTTCCGGCGCACACCCTGTTCCCGCCACCCACCCATCCTGAACCCCGCCGGGTGCTGTCAGCAAGGTGCTGTCCCAAAACAAAAAGTGAATAAAGGACTGGGGATGTAGCACAGTGTGAAAAGCCTGGGTTCAACCCTTAGTACTAAAAAATAAATGTAATAAGATAAAATGCAGCTTCTCTTCTTACACTAAATTTGGAACTCTGAACATTTTGCTCTTGTCCGAAATGACACAGACGGAAATAAACAGACCCATACCAAGGTTTTTGTTTTTGAGACAGGGTCTCGCTTTGTAGTTCAGGCTGGCTTGAGCTCACTGTGTAGCCCAGGCAAGCCTCGAACTCAGAAATCCTCCTGTCTCTGCCTCCCGAGTGCTGGGATTACAGGCGTGAGCCACCACGCCCGGCCCCATACCAAGGTTTTAAAGACACACACACACACACACACACACACACACACACACTATTTTAATTGCCACTGTATGGCTCTTAGCTCCCAGGATGGTGCAGGCTGGACAACTGTGACCAGTAGGACTCCGACCCGGACACAGGTTTTGGAGCAGACATATCTGCGCTCCTCCTCCAGCTTTTAGCGACTGCTGGCTAGTAGCTTCATCCAGCAGGTCATAAAGCAAATGTTTCCTGCCAACAGGGAGTTACATTTTTATTCTCTTAACAGTGTTTTTGAAGAGCGGAACCTTTAAATTTTGACCAGTTTCAATGTATTAATTTGTTCTTTTATGCTTCACATTTTGGGTGCCATATCTAAGACATGTTTGCCTAAACAAAGGCTACCCATGTTGTCTTCTGTGCTTAACTCTGCTAGTTTTGTGTATGTTTTAAACCTAGGTCTCAGGCATTTGTAAGTTAATTATTGTGTATTTGTTCATTTGCTTTGGGGGTATTTTATATATGGATATCTGATGGTTTCAGGACTTTTTGCTGAAAAGACCATCACATCTCCACTGAAATACTTTTGCACTTTTGTTAAAAGTCAGTTCTCAATATATCTGAATCTGGTTCTTCCGATTGATAAATTGGATATCTCACTATTCAATTAAGTCTTCCTTCTTTAACTTCATTCATGGTTGAAATATTCAGTATATAGATCTTTCAAATATTTTGTTAACTTTGCTCATATTTCATCTTTAGGTCATTATAAATTTTTAAAATTTTCAATAGCTAATGCTTTATAGAAAGCTAATTGATTTTTCTCATAACTATAATGTATACTTTATAATGTACACATCATGCCATTTTTTCTTCTAGCATAAATAATTATTTTTCACATAATCATAGAGTTGCATAGTCATTACCACCCTCTAATTTAAAAAATTTTTCATTACACCAGAAATCTATTCCACATTTCTATGCTCTCTTCAGCGCTTGGCCACCACTAATCTAATTTCTCTATTTGCCTATTTATGATATTTCATTCTCTATTTGATGAAATATTATTCTCATATTTCCTTTCTTTAGACATGATTTGCTTTAGTTATTTGCCACATTCATAATAGCTTAGTCCTTTAAGTCTTTGCTTAGTAAATTCAGCATCTAGGCTTCTTTGGGGACAGTTTCTCTCGATTCTGATCTTGTGCCCTGTGTATGGGTCACATTTTCTTGTCTGTGAATATGTCTTGTCATTTTAGGAGGAAAACTGACTCTTTTGAGTACTATATTGCAACCTAGGAAATCAGATCCCCCCACCCACCTCTTCAGAGTTTTCTGTTATTTGTTCTTGCTATTGTCCTATTTGTTTAATCTAGAAATAGAGACTTTCTAGACTTAATTCTGTATTTTTTGGCTTAGCTACTGAAACCTCTTGAGCTGTAAGCTTCATGGTCAGCTAAAAGACAAACCTCCTTATGTACTGTGCTGGTGAGCGCCCCCTACTGTAACAGAAGAGCTCGTGCAGCACTCGGAGGGCCTAGTCCATGGCTGATTGGCTCTGCTCTTTGGGGCCCTCGAACAAGACAGTTCATCATGGCAGGAGCATTTGGTGGAGGAAGCTGTTTATGGCAATTGGGAACCAAGTAAAGGAAAGGTCCAGGGTCTGCATATTTCCTTCGATGGTGTGTTTTCAGGAATCTAACTTCTTCCTTCCAGGTCCTGTCTTGAAGGTTTCAGCACCTCCCCAAAGTGCCACAGGATGGAGACTCAGTTTGGGGGATACTTACTTAAACCATAGCAAATGCTTTGAGCTGCCTCACTTCCAAGAGTTTGCTGGGCGGCTGTGTGCGCATGTGTTGGGCCTGGTTTAAGGGGTCCAGCAGGGCGTTTATAATTCTGCCTTTGCCTTCAGTTCCTGGTCTCACAGAAGCTCATGGTCAGTCAGAAATGAGTAATTAAGTATTACTGGTTTTCTTGGCAAGTGGCAAGCACTGTACTGTGTATGTTCTTATACATTCCTCGGGACATGGTACGCCTTTCAAAATCTCCTGAGAGAAATCTTATTTTTTATTTTTATTCTTGTTGAGCTCATTTAAGTCCCCAGTGGTATCATCACCTCAGGCCACTGTGATGTTAAGCAATTTCCACTAATTGTTTTTATTAAACACCAAAACAACTGGATCGTTCTCAACACAGACTGAGTTAGTCAAATGAGAAGACACAGGCTGGGGATTTGGCTCAATGGCAGGGTTCATCTAGCACAGGAGAGGCCCTAGGCTCTGAGTTCCATTCACAGCATTGTGGCGGGCCGTAAAGACCGCCCCCAAGATGGCGGCTGGCAGCAAGCCAGAAACCTCTGTTTAATGGAAACAAACTAACTGCAGACCTTATATGGTAATATCTGTGGGCGGTGGGAGGGGGCCTCGAGAGGAGAATGTATATAAGCACCCAAGACGGGAAGTGGGGGGTAGAATAAAGATCAAGCTTGCACTCCGTGTGTCGCGTCTCTCTCTGCGGGATTGGCGAGGGTCGCGACACAGCATAGCACTAGAAAAAGCGTAATAAAGAGACGCCTTGAAAATGGAAACTCTCTGGGAGAATTGGATTGTCTACCAGACAATCCAAGTGACATTTCTTCTGCGGTTAGGCTGTTGGGATGGTCCAAACTCGCTCCAGCCCATCCAGTTGCTTTTAGCCTGCTGTTTTTCACTGTAATTATGAGAGATTTGGATTTCAAGGTTACCGTAGACCTGGCAATAGAGAAATGGGAGAAGGCTAAGTCAAAACACCAAATGCTCCTTGTTCTTACCAAAGTGCAGTTGGCTTTCTTACATAAATGTTCTTCCAATTGTAGGCCTTTGGTTAGTTTCCAGAGTTCTGGGGAAAAAATGATTTTGATAATTTTTGCTAGTGGTTTTTGTTGTTTTTAATGGAAGGTCAGAGATTTTGAGGTCTTTACTAGCCTGGAAGCACTTCTTATATCATTTTATAGACAAATCTTTCAACTTAGAATCTTTCCAGACTCACTAATCAGTATCAACGGTCGGTCGCATTTTGTGTTTTTTGTTTGTCTTTTTTCTCTGGGGATTGAACCTTTTTCTCTGGGCCTTTGCTTTGAGTTATAATCCCACCCATTTTGGGACTCACTAGTAACTCACTGAATTTAATTTGTGATCTACCCGCCTCCACCTTCCAGACTGAAAGGATTTCTGAGTCTCCCAGAGAGAGGGAATATAGGTGTCTAATGCCTTGCACTACTCAGTAGCTTCTTTTGTAGATTCTATTAGTCCAAGAATGTGGCCCAGTGGATCAGACAGGTCTAGTTATCTTTCTTTCAGAAAAGATAATTAGGGTAAACAAAGAGGCCAGAAGCGTTGGAAAACACTTCTTTGGCTTAAAAGCAAGGCCTAGAACCCTCTCCTCTGTTTTCTACCCACGTGTTATACTCTTATGGGAACAGTTTCCTCACAAGGAGCAAGTTATCCATTATTTCTCTTTTATCAGCAAGTGGTTATAGGAAGCAATTTGAGATTTTTAAAGCCTAGCTGGAAAAAATGCTCAGCATCTATGCTGAAGACTCAACTTTCTTCTAACAGACTTGGTAAAGTAGTGCAATTCCACACTTTGGGTTAGAATTTATAATGTCTTTGCTTTATCTAAACTTTGTCTTCTGAAAGTTTCTTTGTCTTCTGAAACTTTCTTCTGAAAGTTCTGATGCAGAACATCTGTCGGGGCTTTTTTCTGGTTAGGAGCCATTAATTCTTAATATATGCTTTTTATTTGCATATATACAAAGATACTTATGTTTTTCTAGAACTCAGTGGAGAAAAATGACTTATTCTTGTGATGAGATCACTGTGGGAGAGTTTGTAAGTAGAGAAAAATCTAGCTATTTTTTAAAAATTATTAGAACATGTTTTAATACTCCACTGGACTGAATGTTAGAAAGTCATATGATAAAGTTCTGAAATTGTGCCATTCTGGGATATGGAAGTATTGGGAGGTTGGATGATAAATATTCAAACATGATTATATAGAAGTAATAACCTCGAACATTCTAGAGAAAAATGTAATGACTACAGAAGAGTGCAAAAGCTAACTGTCCAGCTTCCACTTGATTGGAACCATAACCCAGACTAAATCTAAGATCTCAGGCAAGCATCACAGCCATCCCATCGTGATGGAGTCAAAAGGTTACAGAATCTTTAAGATACCCCATGCCAAATCATTCAGTCTTCCTGTACGATTAGGAATATCCTTGAGGCAGGAGGCCAGGGCATATGGACCGGCTGGGGTTAGGTACTGCAAACTGCCAAGATCCAGGACACATGACAGAGCAGTTCCCGCGCCCTGTTTGTGGACTTTTCACAAGAACTTGAACAAGTTTTTCACAGGATGGCCTCGACCCGACATTAGCCTGAGGAGTGAGATACCCAAAAAGCCAGTCTCCATTGAGCTTGGGGCTACTAAGTTCTTTCACAGCAGTCTGGTCGCATGTTGTGTATTTCTACTTTCCTTGGCCCACACTTGCTCTGCAGAGCCTGTGTATTTTCCTACCTTCAACAAATATAAAACCTTGATGCCAGTTGTACTTGTCTTGACTAATTTTTTGTTCAGAACAGAAAAACCTACAGACTACCTCCAAACCCAGTGACACCCTCTCCTGGGTACTCAAAGAAACTCCTGGAAGTGTGTATATTGAGACAGAGATGTTCTGGTTATTTGGTTCTACACAAAAATACTTTTATGAGGGCCGGAGAGTTAGCTCAGTGGTTCCAGCACCTGCCTCGCAAGTGCAAGGACCTGAGTTTGATCCCCAGTAACCACATATAATGCTGGGCGTGGAGACAGGCCCACCAACAATCAACACTGCATACCACAATGCCGGGCGTGGTGGCTCACGCCTGTAATCCCAGCATTTGGGAAGCAGAGACAGGAGGATTGCTGAGTTCGAGGCTTGGCTGGGCATCATAGTGAGCTCAGGGCCAGCCTGAACTACAAAGTGAGACCCTGTCTCAAAAAAAAAAAAAAAAAGACTTTTATGAAATAGGTAATGTAACGTCATGAGAGAAGAGATGGGACTGCAACTCACAACCTGTTACCCACCAAAGTTTAAAATAGCTCCTTCTCACTTAGTCTCTGCTAACAAGGTATAAAACGCACCTCTAATTCCCTGTTCAGGTTATATCAAGTCCAGATATGCCATAACAGCAAGAGAGGCTCATGATGTCCCCAAAGATGAAAATCACATTTACTATATTTTACATTAGGAGGAGATCCCATAAAACATGATAAAGAAGTCTCAAAAACAAACTGCCTTACTCAGAACCCAGTGGAACATCACCAGCCCATAGCCCGTTCCAGAGATACCATATAAGTTCATCCCATTCTTTTCTTTTTCTTGGGGGGGATTGAACTCGGGTCCTTGTGGTTCCAAGGTAGGTGTGGTACCACTTGAGCTAAATCCCCAGCTCCTCCTGTTCTTTTCTTTATGGCCTGATCTCCATCAGCAATGTGTCCCCTTCAGCTGTAGCTTTTCTGGAAGTGATTCAGCAAAAAGACTAGAAAACACGCTTCCCTATTTTCTTCCTCAATTCAAGTTTTGGCCTGTAAGTTTTTATCCCTCAGTTTCAGTGTCTGCTGTCACTGAAGTGAGTTCTGTCCTATTCAGTCTGAACACCCCAACTGGGAGCGAAAGGTAGGATGGGTTGAGTTGGGATCTCAGATGTTCCTCAAAGCCAAAGTGCTAAAGGCTTGGTTACCTTGTGGTGCAGCTGGGACAAGGCAGATTCTCTGGAAGTGTGGCTTGGTGGAAGGATGTCAGGTCCTAGAGGCCCCGGAAAGGGATATGGGGACCCTAGTCCTTTCACCCCTCTTTCCTTCTTGGCCATCATGAGATAAACAGGCCTCCTTTGCTATGATGTGTGGTGTCACCTCAGTCCAACAGAGGCAAGAGTCCATGGGAGAAAAATCTATGAAACTATGAACCAGAATAAGCTTTTTTTTTTTCATAAACCGTTTACCATGGATATTTTGTCACAGCGATAGGAATCTGCCTAACATAGCTGACTTTACCCGTCACATTACTACTCACTACTGTGTACTCTCACATTGGCTAAATTCCCATACCACACACCAGTCAGGGTACAGATGCCTTTGGAAAAGTCCCTGCTTCTACTTCAGGAGCGTTAGCATCCTGAATCCACTTCCGCAGGACACACACTCTGGTTCTGGCCCAGTTCCATCCTTTGGTCTGATGCTTTCTTGACATTGCCTGATGGATTCCCAGCCCACCATCCCACCTGGAATCACTCTGGGTATCTCCCACGGTCTCTGATAGCTTGATTCACTGCTCACTCTGGCCTCCTGAATTTCATCACTGTTTCCATGGCAGCTAGGATGTGGTTTTTGAATGTGACTTTTATTTTTTTCACTGTAACGACCTTTTAAAGAAAAAGAAAAGAGATGAGAGTAAGAGAAACATTATTTCTTGGTACATCAGTTATGTACCAAGCATCATATTTGCTGATTTATGTACATTACCCTAATTCTTTCCAAAAGTACTGCAGTTAAATATTATTAAATTTAAAGATATTACATATGCCCAATTTATTGGATTTCCAAATAAGTGTGAAATGAGTAATGTTATATAACCTAATAAAGTCATTCAGATTTATGAATCAGTTTATTAATCAATAAGTATTCCTGTCTATTCAGGCAGCAATCATCAACGACCTTTTTGCAAATGAAATTATAAACACATTACATTGTACCTCCAGGGAAATGTTTCTGAACATCTAACAGTATATGCAAATTTTGTTTTAATGTGATGTTTGGACAACAATGTTTTTTGTGTTTGATACATTTATTTTAGGTGAGTTCTAGGGTATAAAACTCTCAATAAAGAGATCCAACTGTTTGGTCATACAACAAAGGTAGGTAACACTTGTGTGATACATGAATCTATTTCCCTTTCCATCCTTTATATCTCTTAATCTCTTCATTGTTGCTCACTCTTTCCTGAAATGGCTGAGGGCATGGACTGGTCCCTCTGGTCCTCTTCCATGGATGTTGCAGAGGGAGTTTGGAATATCCAAGTAGTAGTCAGGGACAGCATTCAAACTACTCAAAATCCAATATCCTTTTCAAATAGGTATCTGTGTGTGGAAATAACAAATATGTGCATTAAAGTACATGGAATAAAATCTGCTGGCAGCCCAAGACTTGCCTCTCCAAAATTATTTATTAATTGTTTCTCTAATAAATATGTCCAAATTATTTATAAACCCTCATAGAAAGAAAAGTGAGAGCTCAACCAGGTCAAAATTGAGTCTTGAGTAGCAAGATCAAGTCAGACCCTTGTGAAAACGAAGGAGGGTTTTTGTCTTCATTTCCTTTCCTGGCATCTGTTAGATAGCTTAGGTAAGGTTGCTGGCCACACTTCTGTTATTCTGATCCAAGAAGAGTTCCTTTTGCAGACTCATGGAAAACATGACTATAAATGGGATGATGGGGTCAGTGCAATTTAGAGGCCGAAATACTTTTTCAATGTGAGTGTAGAAGCTCTGAGTCACAACAGAATAGCATTTAAGATTGGTTTTAAATTAGTGAAATACTCCTTAAAAACTATTTTATTCCATGGAGGTTTTTATTCTATGACTTAACACCAAATAGTAATGGGAAGGGTGGGAAAGTGTTGATGAGAGCTTATGGGAGCTATCTGTAAGGAATCCAAAACTTTTCTTAATGCTTCTCCTGAAATGCTACATTTTTGTTTCTGAGTCTTGTCTAAATCATATTAAATGGAATCTTTAGACCTTTTAAAGCTTAAAGTACTTGAAGCCAGAAACTTGACCGAACGTTTTAACTAGGAGTTCCCGACATGGGAGCGCTTGGTAGAGGGTTGCCTTTGCTGCTATCCTTAGCCATTCTTTTGTCCTACATTTCTGCATGAATCCATTATCTGGAATTCCAAATTAGGTGGGTGGTAAGTACCGACAACTCAGGGAAGACAGCCACCGATGACCAGTCATCTTTGTACAAGGCTCAGTGTATACACACCATATTTTTAATAGAGCTATTATTTTTCTCCAAATGACACATTTATTACGTAGAGTTGCATGTAGTTTCAGTCCTGGCTATGCCAGCCTGTGTGGGGTATTCTGTCTCAGCAATGAGGGAAAGGTAACAAAGACCTTGCCCTTCACTCTCCCTACAGGGCTATCATACTGTCCCATGACTTGGTGTTCTGTTTTGAATCTAGTGTAAAACATCCAGGCTGAGCCATTTTGCTTAGCTCCTCCTTTCCTTATGTAGTCTCCCACCAAGGAAAACTTGTTAAGTAAATGATTCGGCTTTTCTTTTGTACTCTATTGTTTGAAGTTTTTTTGTGTGTGTTTATGCAGTGCTGGGGTCAAACGCAGGCCCCACACGTGCATGGCAAGCACTTCACTATGGAGCCACATCTCGGCCTGTTAGTCTGTTTTGTCACAGAGTTTGAGTTGTGAAATTAGAATAGTAGAGAAGATATTTTTTTTCTCCTCTAATCTTAACTCACCACTTGGCTGTGTGACTTCAAACAAGTTAATTAACTTCTCTTCTTCAATTTCTCAAAATCGCAGAAATGATCTTAGAAGGCTGTGTGAGGATAAAAATGTGAGGATTTTATGTGGATATGAAATGCATAATGCCGCGGCAGTCCTTTTGTCAATATTCACTAAAAGTCAGTAAAGAACATCTCACCCTCACAGGAAACCAACCACCAGAAAGTTAAGCATCCAGCAGACCTTAGATATTTTTAGAACTGCGCTTTAAAGAAAGAAATCAGCTACTGAGTTAAAAAGTCACACCCACCCTTAATTGTAACAAAATATTGATTAGCAAAATATTGATTAGACATACGTATTCATTATAAGGCAAAAAGGCCTCCTTCTACAGTGAGAAATGTAGATGGCCACATTTTTGCTGTTTTTCAATGAGAGGCCAAAGATCTACTTGACCCCAGCTTGGGTCCCAAATGAAATACTTGGCATGTGCTGCTCATGGCTGTTGCAGTATCCAAGACACAGATGGTGCCAGGTCGACACAGATCTCAAGGTAAGAGTCTAATGTGCAACTCCAGGGCTGTGACTGCTTTCTCATCATTTTCTTCTACATTTAGCGCAGAAGACAAAAGCTACAGAAGCAAGGAGATTCTGCATCTTTTAATGAAAGATAAAACAACAATATAAACATACACAAATTTACAGAGAAGGGATCAACTTTAATACATTTGGAGTAAAAGGTGTTTCTTATTTAAATATGGTATAAAAATAAATGCAAGATACATTAACCAAGAATGTACAGACAAGAGACAAAGACATGAGCTTGTTGCCGATGGTGAAAACACCGGTGAAATGAAACTTTCTGTGCTAATTTATTGTTTAATAAATGTGAAGCCATATGTATACATATTGATATATGCTTTTTTTCTTTTACAAGTCTTTCAGTTTGTGACTGACTGAAATATCAGTGAGCAGTGTGTCTAGCAGAAGGTTTAAAAGAGAGCGAGGGGAAATAAAAAGGGTTTACTTCACTTGGACTTGTTAAAAAGGAAAAGACGACAGATCGAGCGTAGCGGAAGAAAGGAAGGGGAAGAGAGCAGACAACAATTTGAAATGGAGGCGTTGGGACGGCGGAGAGTCCTTCGGACACGGCGATGCCTTAATGCACACACAAAAGAGAACAAGTCAGGCCCTCCGTTCATGCAACATCTTGTCTACTGTCCTCTGCTCCAGGTACAATAAAGAGTTGCAGAGTGGACGAGTGACGCCAGTCTGTCTCCATGCTAGAAGGCGATCCTTTTAGTAAGACTGAACAAGGCTGGTTAACCTCTTAGATGTGACAGATTTCCCCTGAGAAGAAATATAAAACAAACAAACAAAAAAACAAAGTATGATTACTGAAAATCTGCTTCCTAGCAGCATCTATTGATCACAGATGACTTTTCTCAGTACAGACCACAAGTGAATCACCCTCCCCCCTTGTATGGCTGGGGATTGAACCCAGGGTGTCACACATGCTAAGCACATGCTCTACCACGGTGCTATGTTACCAGCTCCCAAAAATGAACCCTTTAAGAACATCTTAGTTCAAACTTTAGGACGAATCTTCCTCCCCCTCCCTCCTAACCCTGACACACCAAACAAAAAGACCCTCCCTCCCTCCCCCTCCCCCCACCCCCAGTCATATCCTCCCCACTACAAACAGACTGATGGGTTCACAGCACAGATCAGCAAATCATAAAACATGTCCAAAAACGTTCCATCCAGGCTTAGCAATGAGGCAACACCTAGCCTCCCAATTTGTTATCTATGCTCTACAGTAAGTCTTGGTAAGCTACTCTGAAAGATAACAATGTGAGTGCATTCTGTAAAGTAAGTGCTTCACTTATAAATGCTGAGAAATAGAGAGGGTATGATTTAATTAATTACACAGGTTTGAGGGCATAATTGTGGAAATGTGAATCTATCCCCTGAGCTGCATTGTTAATGGAGAAAAGGATGCCATTTATATATCTGAAGTCTACTTACATCCTATTTCAAACTGTCACTATCTTTTCTTTCTTTCCTACCTCACTTGAAGCTCAACTAGAGAGAAATCTGATATAATTTGATTCAACATATTATGCTAATACAGAGCACATATTAAGTTTTTAAACCTTAAAATCAGGTCGTTCTTGCTAATTACAAGTACCCTAAGGAAGTAAGAAGTATAACATTTTTTAAATCAGAATACAGACTGTTGATTAGTGGTTTCTGCTTCATCTTATATGTTCTAATGTAGTACAGGATTAACTTTTTTCCTTTCAGGTGATAAAATCATAAGAGAAAATCAATAAATTTTGAAAACTAATACTTTGGAAATAAATTATAGACACGGCAATAGTCTTGACTATGTGACTCAGAGTTTGATAAAAAGGTTGGTGACTTTGGGAGGAAAATCACTGTCTTAGCCTGAGTTGCTGTAACAAAAATCTTAGACTGAGGGGTTTATAAACAACTACACTTTATTTTTCACAGTTCGAGAGGCCACGACTTCAAGATCGAGATGTTTGAGTATGGAAGTGCAGTGGGCACTCTCCTCCGGTGCCTGTGAGGATCATTCTCAGGGCGCCCTTGAGGGTGGAAAGGGCGGAGAAGCCTCCCGCAGCCTCTGCCGCGAGGACATCCATCTCTCTCTGATGGGGCCCTCAGGACCTGATCACCGTCCCCTTCTACAACCATCACCCTGGAAAAGGAATTCAGTCTATACATTTGGGGGAGCGTGTAGTAGCAACATTTTGGGCAAAGGGAAAATATCCATAACAAATGATTAAAATCCATACTTTATAATCAGTTTTCTTTAAGTGTCACATAGTTACTTAGAAGGCTCTTTTTCTGTGGTCATGAGACAGCATGAAAATCATGAACCATTTTCTCCTCATTGGCAAAAAAGGTTCACGAAAGCTTTCTGCAACTGACAGTAAAGACAGTGAGGTTGAACAAATGTATTTCTGCTAATCTATGCTTTCGTCAGTTACCAGAGGAAAAATAACAAAAGACAAGCCATATGCTGCTAGAAGTCTCTACGTATAAACAACACATGTACTCCTTGTCTGCTAGCATCCTATAAAAGAGGCTCACGTGAGCTCCTTTGAACCTTTCACCAGTGAGGACACAAGGAGTACTCACCGCAGTCCTCCCAGACACCAAAAGTCCTCCCAGACGCCAAAGTAGGTGGCACCATGCTCCTGAACTGGCAGTGCCAGAATTGTGAAAACTAAATTTCTATTGTTTGCAAGCCACTCAGTAAAGGTGTTTTTGTTACAGCATTCTGAATTCACTAAGACCTCGTTTCCACTTGTGTGCCTGTTCTTTCATCCGAAAAATAAGGATAATATTTATTTAATATTTAATATTTATAAAATCTTGGTCTGAAGACTTATAAATCACTTAAAACTATTTTTAGAACATCCTATGTACAAATTTTATGTCAGCTACTACTTAATTATTGTCATTATTACTAATATTGTTATTTATATGATTTGCTAGGACACTCAGAATCAAGATCTTACTAAGAGAGGGAGAAAACTGCCAATAAATTAAAAGCTAAAATTATGCTACTTTTCACCCTTAAACAGGGCGAAATATAAATCAAATAATGTTGGGTTTATAAAGCACTTCTCCATATTAAAGATTATGTTGTTTCTTATATTTACTAGTGTAGTTTCTGTGTTATTAATATAAGTATGTACATGTGTACATATGTTTATTGTGAAATTGAGTAATTTATATTTAGAAAGAGTTCACTCTAATGCCATTTGCAGGATAGAGAAAAGTACATATTGGTTGAGACAAAAGAATGAATTCTTAAGTGGGAGATGTTAGGATAAAAAATATTATACAAGTTTTTCTTTTAAAAGTGTAAATCATTGTGATTTGTTTCAAAATTCTGCAAAGAAAAATGATTATACTGACATAGGAAGCCACTTAAAACTAAGAAATTTGTATTTGGATTATAGAAACTAATATCTTTCTGAATCTGATAAAAACAATCATAGCTCATTCTACATTTTGTTTGCCTTTTTTTTTTTTCAAATATCATAAGTCACAAAAATCACGGCTATTTGGCCTGGTATGCCCCTCATTTAAAAATGGGGTGTGGCACAAATTTGGATTGACCATGCTTTGTCCCGGGAAATGATTGAAAAGCATTCTTTTGGAGAAGCCCTGGAGACCTGCAGGCCTGCAGTAAGCCTGGACTTTGTGATAATACAAAAATAATAAGTGCATGTTAGAAGACCTTGATGACTGGCTGTATTTGCAAACCATGCCTAGTTCACTCATAGGAAAGAAAATCCATAAGCTTTATTCTAGAGTGTGGACAACATCCATTCTCAAAGCAGTGAATCTAAAAGAACTGATCCTTTCTTCTAGGAAAGTCCATATTGGTCCAAATTTGCATGTTGAAATTGAGAACGGCCACTTTTGGGCATTTATTCAGAAGGCATATGGAATCCATCCTGGCCAATCATCTTTTTCTAAGTTCTCCATGTTGAATAACCTGAGAAATGTTTGTGGCTAAATTCTAAAGTCACAATTCTAGTAACTAAAAGGACTTAAAAGAAACCCCTCATCCTCACCAACAGAATTTTTAAACCAAATTAGTTACAATGATTCACTAATTCTATGTGAATAATATCTATTTTTACCACATAATACAAATGGTTAGGGATTTAAACCATTCCTGTCAGTTAACAGGAAATATATTACTTAGGAAAAAGAATCTTTAAGGGAAAATAAGCACAACTTTTTAGAACAAAGCAAAACCCAAGGTGCTGTGAGATTATGTGACATCTAATGGATAATGTGCTAGAAAAAATGAGCATATAATTAGTTTCAGAACAAAATAAACTTGAAACTTTTAACTGGCACCTAACTGAATTCAGAGCCTCATCCTAATCTATAATACAATAATTTTATAAACAAAGAGGGTTTTCTAGTGTCAGAGTAAAATTTCACTTTCACCACACCAATTCCTATTTTAAACATGTTGTCCAGTTTTTGTTGTAATTGGTGGAAAAACTTCTACCATGTATTATTTTCCAAGTAAAGTGTAACTATTTAAGTGAGCTGACTCAACAAAGTAAGTCTTGGTCTTAAAGTAGTAGCAGAAAGGGACCTAAGCACTCCCCACTTCCTCCTCTGGGCACCCATATCCACAACAAAGAAGCAGAGAGAAGTCACACTTGCTTGTGTATCTGAGTCCACTGGCTTTCTTACAGTTACAAAAATACACAGCGCCTTGAACAGACTGAACAGAAAGAGACTAGAGTTTTAGAGGCTGGCCATGAAAAAGGGGCAGAGAAGAGTAGTTGTCATGATCCTTTAGGGTTTTGTTTTATAATCTAATCCCTGAATTCCTATGGTTTCTACTTGTTTTTGTCCAGTCAGAACCTTCACAGATCTCATAAGCACCTACTGGAAGGCTGGAGAGGCCAAGGTATATGGTAGGAAGGAGAAAGCGCAATTCTTGCTACTGCCTTTCTCCTCGTTGAAGTGACCGACTGTCTGACAGATGCCCAGCCCCACAGACACACGATGAAAAGAATGGGTAGTATGGTGGGAATGGCATCCTGTTGGGCCAGGAAACTCGCTTGTAAAAGGCTGATCAAAGGATGTACTCTTCTCTTTTACTCTCATGTTAAAGGTGTTTTGTTTCACTTACAAACGCCAGTGTCTTTGCTTAGACTTCAGAAACATTCATTTCTGGCTTCGCTGGCTTTCTAAATTGCCTGCTGTCCCTACTGTGTTCTTTGGCTGCCTTCCGCTCTTTCAGTCGGGCCCTTTGTGTATACACCTGCTCACATTCTACTCTCCAGAAGTACACCTCGCACCCATGTCCCTGCCGAAGCTCTCCTGGCCCTCTCCATCCTGCAGTTCTCCTCCCTGGATCCTCTTGCTCGTGAATCTGCACTAGCAGGTCCACATGATGTCCTGTGTAACGTGGGCAGTCGCCAGGCTCAGGGAGTGATTGGCAGCTACTAAATGGCATTAATATTATAGATGCCACCAAAGAAGTACTTAACTGTTTCTAGGAGCTGAACTTGGTTGGAAATTTTATTTCAAGAATAAATACCTTGAAGCCGGGGAGATAAGATTGGAATGTGGAATAAGTTACTTTGAATTTAGGAGCAAAGCAGCTCAGTAGATGAGAGACAGGAGTAAGGGATACAGATCATACCCTTCATCCTCACAAAATGAGTGACCAAATCTAGGTCTTTTGACTAGAAGATAGTGAGAAGAAATTGAAATGAGATTAGGTGCTTGGAGTTTGTTCTCTGAATTAAATGAAACCAGTCCTCCTAGGTAAACTTACAGTGAGTGTATTAAAATGCAACGGACTTGTAGAATGTATGTGTTCTCAAAATACTACCACTTAGACCTTATCTCATTAAAAGCTTTCTGCACAGCAAGAGGAACCACCAACAGAGCAAAAAGACAACCTCCAAAGTGGGAAAAAATGTTTTCCAGCTGTTCCTTGACAAAGGTCTACTTTCTAGAATATATAAAGATCTTTAAAGATCAGATTCCCCAAATTTAAAGACCCAACTCAAAAGTGGGGATCTGAAATAAACAGATATTTTTGGAAGAACTAAAAGCATCTAAGAAACTTAAAAAATATTGAACACCAATGGTCATTCAAGAGATGCCGATGAAAACAACACTGAGATTCCATCTCACTTCACAAAGAGTGGCTGCAATCTTGAAATTAACCAGCAACAAATGCTGACGAGGCTGTGGGGAGAAAGGAACCCTTCTCCACTGTTGGTGGGAATGTAGACTGGTGCAACCACTATGGATCAGTGTGGAGATTCCTCAAAAAACTAGGAGTACACAGTCCATTTCACTTTGCTATTTCCCTGCTGGATATATTCACAAAAGAATTAAAAGATTCAGATCACAGTGATATATGTGTATCCATGTTTATAGCAGTTCAGTTTGTAATAGTGAAATACTGGAAACAGCTCAGATACCCATTAACTGGAGACTGGATAAAGAAGGTGTGGTATTTTTCATAAAATGGAGTATTTATTATAAAGAATGATAAATTAGAGACATTTATAGCTAGGTGGATGCACGTTGAAGCCATACTCATAGTGAATAGGACACAGAGGTGTAAATACTGTATCATCTCTGTACTACAAGAAACTGAAGGTGTAAATGAAGCCAAGAATGTATGACAGATATTGTGAAATAGGAAGAAAATGTTCAAAGGGAAGTGAAAACTGAGGAGGGGGGCAGGAGAAAGCAAAGAAGAGAAAGAAAAATTTGATGCCAAAAAGGCAAAAAGGGAAACAAAGCTTTTGTATATGTGGTGGTGGGGATTGAAGGGAGGGCAGAAGAAAGGGGAAGAATAAAAATCAAGATACATCACATACACGTACAAATTCTTAATGATGAATGTGATCATAATGTAGTCCTAAAATGTACCGATAAACTCAATTTATTAAAGAAAAAGAACTCTATAAAACTAAATCTGCTTGTTTTTCAACCTGCACATCCAAATCGGATCATGGAAAAAACACTCTAGTGTTAGGTACTAAAATAAGATAGTTTATGAAGACATTTAAATACTAATCACTAGCTTCTCTGTTGTGTGAAAAGAAAAAGTACAGCAAATAATTTCATTTCTTAATCAAAAATATTTTCCCATGAAAGAGGATGTGAAAAACATAGTGATATACAAACGTAAAAATTACTTTAAATACAATTATTTACATAACGTTATGCCAACTATTTTAAATATGAAAATGCATGTTTTAAGTTTGTATTCTAATCAATTTACACTGTGCATAATATTATGACTTGTTATGAACAACATATAGATTTAAATCATTATATTTTAATTACTCAAACATGTGTTTTTCTAAAATAATATCATCATTCAAATTTAAGGCATTCAGTAGGTGAGGGAATCTGTTTAGAGAGATACAATCAACATTTAGAAAAAATTTATAAAACAGGTAAGAAAATATCAGAATATTGTACCAAACACAGGAATGTTTGGCTTGTGAAATATTGCTCTATGCACATATAAACATATATACATATGGTGTGTCTATATATTTGTATTTATACACACATAAACACATATGCAAAAATGTATGGTCAAATGGATCCGGTTGGATCAAGGACAAGAGTAAAGCCACTGCTCTAAAATCTGATTTTTAATATCTGCATAGGATTCTATATCAACACTGATATATTCAAGAGTTCACAATTTCTGCACATTCACAGTGTGGTCTACATTAGTAATGAATATTGTGTACCTGGGTCAGATCTGGGTTTCTTTAGGATTAATTTACTACAAGTTGTATTATTTATTTAACACGAGAGATTTTTGAGGCTTTTGGCACATTCTGTTAAATTAATTCTGTTCCCCAAAAGTGACGGCAATTCATTTTCCCAGGAACAGTGCACGGGATTACTCATTTTCTTATCCCTTTTGTAATGCTAGATATTATATTAGAAGAAAACTAACCTTTTTGGAGAAACAACTTGTTGTATTGCTTTCTGAATTTTATTTGGCATGAACAACAACCGTTTTGTTTTCTCGTGTATTAATAAGCTATTTGCGTTTTTTGTTGTAAAATTGTCTCAGTCCTTTGCTACGTTTTCAGTGTACATGGTTCTTCAGATTATTTATTTGTAAAGAATTTCTTGGATAAACTATGTTAGATCTTTATCTGTCATGGACATGCGCATTTATATTTTTTAAAAAGGGTTTACCGGGTTTGAGGACAGGAGCTTGCTTTAAACAAAGGCTCTTGGGCTAAGTAAGGCATGCAGCAGTCTTTCATGGGATCTCTGTGGATAAGACAGAGAGAGACGCAGTTCATAACTGAGTAAGCAGCTGTCTTCATGGCACACTCATCATCAGAGCAGTGAAATTCTCCCTTCCTCCCTGTTCTCACAGCACTTTAATCTGTCATGTAAATGATTAAACTGATGGAATTCTGATACAATGCATGCAAGATGGAAATTCCATGACCTCTGTTAAAAGCCGGATGTTAATGCCAGAGTATAGGGCTGAGCTGTGAAGTTTAACCACATGATAAAATTTAGTGGAAAGAAGGGTAAAAAACATCAGATTCACACTAAAAAACACAAAAAAGACAACAAACAAAACCTCGAAATGAAAAGACAAGACTTCAAAAATGTAATCACAGTGCATGAGAAGAAAATTGAATGCTTAAAACATTTTTTTTAAGGCCTAGGATTGTGCATGTTGCTTTGGATAGAGGGGAGGGCCAGGAAGCCAGTGCACTTCTCAGGCCGGATGGTGAAGGCGCAGAGCACAGGCTCAGGGAAGTGCTGTTCCCAGTGCAGCAAGCCGGTTGCACCTCAAGGACTGTGTTCAGTTGTGATTTACGAATACTGCTGTTGAACAAATGCAGGCAGCGAGCAAGGAAGATGGTGAAAGACCCTGGAGTTCGTTAAGTGAGGAAAACCTGAGACGCTCCCTTCTTAATGAAAACTCATTCAAATTTAATCTGATAGCAATGTTTAAGCCATTTTTATTTTATGAAGTCTTTTTACATGTTCATCTTGGTTTTCCTAGAAGTGTCTTTTTCTTTTCATACTCAAATTTCAATAGTTTATATGTAGGTTTTAATCAACTATATAAATGCATAGACTGAACTACAAGCAGCACTCAGGACAAAGACAATGATGAAATGCTGTGTAATTCAGCCAAAGGCCGCAGAACCGTGGAGACGTGAGTGGTGGACAGCAGCTCAGCCGGGACACGGATATGCTCGACACGGCAGGGACACAGAAGGGCGCTGCTGGCCAGGGCAGAGGTTCTCCAAATGTGCTTGTAAAGTCACCACTGAGAATTAATTTAAAATGAAATTTTTGGATCCCTCTAGAGAATAAATGACTTCATTAGATTTTTCTGGTAGGCAGGGTCTAGCAATATGTAAAGAAATCTTCCATGTACAGGCACAAATAATGACGAATGTGATCGTAGTGTATACCTAAAATGTAGCAATAAAATCAGTACAGGGAAAACAATCTTGCGCGTGACTCTCACGCGCTGATGTTTGTACAAAGCCGGGGTCAGAAGACGTGGGGCTGGGTCAGGATCCTCACGCTGCCTCCGTCTTGCGATGAGTGTGGCCAGTGGGGGCGGGGCAGGGGCGGGTGATTCTGATACAGTTTAATTGGCGGTTACAGAACCTGCGTTTTACAAGTTCCTGGTCAGTGTGAGGCATGGATAGATGAAACATTTAGAAAAACAGTGAACTACAGATGTTAAGTAAGGGAAACAAAAGACACGCGGGGTGGGGGGCTGATGTAAATCACAATTTCAAGTAATTGATGACCTATACTTTTTTTGTATGACCCCAAGAAGCAGAACTAGAACTAACACTTGGAAGTTATAGAGAAGTAGACTGTGGTGAAAATAGAGGAAGAATTTCTAAAAGATGGAGGAGATTACCTCTGCTTCCTAAAGGTATTGGATCTCTAAAACTCAGGAGCCAGAAAATGCTGGATAACTACTTGGCCTTGAACCTACAGGCAAGACGCATGCAATAGTCAGGGATTGGACCGGAAGAACAGAAGTTTGGGTTCCGTTTTGATTCTGAGATTCCAAAAATTACATCATCCTTCACATCTGAAAATACACTGGAGATTAGGTTTTAAAATTAGAAAAGAGAAAGACATTAATGTTTTCTTTCTGGTATCAGCAATGTGTTCCTGCTATATACAGTACTACGTACTGTATTTCAACTGAACTGTTACTAATGGGTGTCCCCTATTCCCCTTTGTGGCAACTAAGTGCTGCCTACTGTGTCATTTTTAAATTGGTGATGAAATAGCGAAAAGAAAAAGATCTTTAATGTTAAAACAAGCTCTGCATAACTTGCAGAAGTGAAACAAATAATATTGAAACAGTTTTTTTTTCCCCTCCAGAAATAATAGAGCGGTGTAGAGATTACACTTTCAGGTTGAGTTAATGCGTGGTCTATTTATTATTGGTCTGCGCTGTTCTAAATTATGGATATAATTAATGCACTTAGGATCATCGATGTTTGCTCCTCTCATTCTCCCGGTGCTGGAAAACAATGACAACAGCCAGCAAAATATGTTTCACAGCGGAGAGGACGTGACTTCGGCCTAACTGCGGCAGCTTAAGTATCCTGCCAAAGGCATACAGAAAATGCAGTGTCGGTTGATAGGGAAATAACACATTCGTGTTCAGAAATGAGTGCAACTTACAGAAAGAGGCATTTTGTCCTTAAATTATGTATGTCATTGTTATTGCCTCTAGGCATCAGCACAAATTATAGAAAAGTAAAAACTGCATCTGTAGCTTTTCATCAATATAAAATTATTTCCTGAAAAAATTCCCTTGTAGAGGAATGCTGATGGACATGTGTGATGCTATATGTAGCTTTAGAATCAGTAAGGAAAAGAACTTGGTAGTGTGGTGATGACATATAGTTGCCCACTAGAGATCTCATGGCTAGAAATCATACATGACTGTTATTAGTAGAAATTAAATATGATATCACAAGAAGTCAAATTTTTGTCTATTAAAGTGGCATTGATATTTTTCTGGATATCTGAAACCTGTTATAAAAACCAATATACACATTTTTGGCACCTAGACCATGGGTGAACTTAGTCTAACCCTATTAATTCTATTCACTGCAATTTAATTCAATGAGGGAACACATTATTTGGCATTATCACTTTGATTTTGTTTGATGACACTTGAATTATTCAAATATAATCATGCTAATATACCAAATAGTAACAAGCACAAAGATATGAGAATAATTGTGTGCTTTGCATTTGAACATTCGGTGAAGTACTTTGTAGATAGCAACTCTCAATCTATCTGCAAAATAATGTGTTAGCCACAGGGTAATACAACTCTTGAGATTTCTAAGTGAGACAATTAGAGGCTTACTTTTCTGCTATCTTCCAGTCGACTTGGCTTAAAAACATTCTGTTAGGATTACTGGTGCTCTAAGTTTTCTGCCTCTTTAATTCTGTTTTGCCAGCCAAGTTCTTGTTACCATCTAGTGTATGTTTCGCTAGATCACCGTGGATCCTGCCAACTCATCCTCCATCTCCATGTACTCTGACCCCTGCTGCAGAGACAGAGAAGGCCCGTGCATGCACCGGAGCACGGAGATCTCAGTTCCTTCCTGTGCTCAACTCCTTGCCCGGAAAACCTCCACAGTGGTCCCTGCCTAAATCTGTCAATTCTTCAGACCCACTTTCTGGCTTTTTTTTTTTTTTCAGTTTCTCCTGCAAGATAAGTTTCCTCCAGCTAGTTAGTGAGTGGCTCTCCTAATCAGGCCTCAAGTCTTGTTCACTCTGCCTCCCGTGTCTCCTTAAGGAAAACCACGTGTACAGCGAGGAAGCATGCGGGAAGCTCGTTCCTTTCATTGGGCAGTTAGGTTTGGGGAGAGAACCCAGTGAGATGCACAGGTAACAAGCACCCCCAAGCAATTTTGGTTCACAACTGTCCCTTTTGTAAGGTAGAAGATTCCTAAAAGCAGCGGTTTTATCTTATTGCACGCAGGACCTTGCTGGGCTATCAACTTGTCACAGCCCCCAGCTGAGCCCTCAGCTGCTACCACCAACCCAGGGCTACATGATGATTAGAACAGTACTTTGGGACATGCTCCTGACTTCTGTCTCTAGCACATGAAGTAGCAAAGAGGATATCTGCCCCTGGGGCCATTGCTCAGAAGTTTCAACAGCGACGCTTAGGAACCTCCAAGGCTCCCTGGGTGCTGTCCGAACAATGGCCATGGCACAAGTCTCAGCTTGTAGAACAAGAGTGATGAGTTAAGAACTAATGATGCTACTGGGAGAAAATAAAGACATGCTGTCTGAAGTAAATTGGGCTACATCATCTGATACGTGTCACACCAATCGATTTACGTCATGCTTCGGGGAAACTAAAATTGTTTTCTCAGGCCAGTTATCACCACAACCAACTGGCAAAGAAAGTAAGATGAATAGCCACATCTGCCAACACCACAATGATAAATGAGATGGCTTTCAGGTCCATAAAGAGAAGGGGAAAAAGCCCATTTTTGATCAACTTTGTTTTTGCTGGTAATATCTATTGGCGCAAAAATCCAAGAACAAATTCCCAAGTTATTGACATTCAAGATGCTGCAGGAATTTTCTAACATAGTCTGCTTATGTTTATACCTACAATTCTGATGAACATTATACATGGCATTTAGCTAGAAAAGAATGCAGAAAATCTTCCTCAAGGTAAATTCACAGGGACATATACAAAATCAACATGTTCCTGCACATAGTTCCTAATCGGCTTGTCTGCGGTGACAGATGTTTATATGAAGTAGACAATCTTGTCACAATTGGGGAAATTTATGCAAGTGGAGTATCTGACCTGGTCCTTGGACATCTCACGATGCTGCAACTTCATTAGCGTGAATACAGTTAAAAACATGACCCTCCCATGAAATAAAAGGTTTGTCTCTACCTTACCAGGGAAGACACTGATACCAGAGAAAATGAAAGTAATAATAGACAGCTGTCTTGTTTTATCTGTGGTTCTAAGGATGGAACTAAAGCCTCACACAGACTAAGCAAGAGCTGTTCCACTGATCTACAAATTCCAAACTAAATGCATTTTAATAAACGAACAATCTATGCTTTAGCGTAACAGTTTACAAAGCAGTGATATAACACATGCATTGAAACCTTGGCTACAGGTCAAGGCCCACTACTGGTGTTGTTTGCGTGGAGCAAACCCAATGGCAAGGATACGTGTGCGTTCTTCCCAGGGTTGCGCTGCCGAACAGAGGAGCTTCCCGTTTGCAGTGCCGGTGTTGTTTCACAGTGGATTTTAGACTTCATACACTGACCAAGTTAATAATCACTTAGCTGGGGACCAGAAACAGTCCCTGGTGTGTTGGACAGTATCTTAAAGAACAGGCTGAGCCTCCCAGAAACTGACTACAAGTCTTCACAGACTGAGGATCACTTGCCAGGAGAGACCCGCCATGAATGTCTATGGCGAGTGCTTTGGGAAATTAGGAATAAAACATCTGACTCTCATTGTACAGAGTAAGTTATTTTTCCCCTGATGCATGCTCTTGGGTTAGGGGGAAAGGGAAGATAAAGGAGAGAGAGAATGAATAGACAAAGGACCCTCTCTTCCCCTATAAGTTTGCACTACATTCAACCAAGAAATTCACTTTTTATGAGTACATTTTAAGAAGAAAATCAATATTTAACCTGAAGAATATTTATATGTGTCAATCTAACAGCAATAATAAATAAAGTGTAGCTTAAATGTTCATCAATAGAGGATTAGAAAAGTAATTATGCATGTAGCCATTCAAAGGAATTTTGTGTGGTTAAAAAGTAGAATCATGTAGAAGAGTATGCAACTGAAAAGCATTTACATTGCATTTTAAATGAATTAAGAGTGTTTCAAAAACATATTTAAATATACTGTAGTCTTATGTTTTAAATATTTGCATACATTTATAAAAAGTGCTAACTGGAGCCATGACTAAATAGTGAGATTATATATGGCGAAAATGAGGTTCAGCAGCTTAAATAATTTCTAAAATTTCACATTGTAAGAAAGTACAAGACTTGATCTCACACCTAAATGTGCACACCTCAGACTCCTAGGTCGAGGGTCATTTTTTTCACATTTTTTGTCATCATATAAAATCTGGATAAGGCTATTTAAAGAGGCAACTCCATAAAGAGTTTGGATAAAGAAGTTAATTTGCTTTAACAAAAACAACGTTATAAAGAACTCAGTTTTGTCTTTCTAATTTTAATCACTTCAAAAGTTATATGGTTCGTAGTTATATTTCTCTTATTACCAGGACTAGATGCAGATTTGCCCCTGAAAGAGCAAACTCAGTCCTGCCCTCTACCTTTAGTGAAGCCCGGTCAGGGGTGTAGCTAAGGGGCGATGAGCTTGCCTAACAGGTGTAGCCCTGGTTCCAATGCCAGCATTGAAAACCAAACCAAAACAACAGCAAGCAAAAGAGCATCTCACGAAGTCTCCATCACTTCCCCTGGTAATTGCACTGTAAGATCCAGAAGAGGACTAAAAATTATCAAAGCACTTCAGTGCTATGAGGGATGCAATAGGCAGGAAGGCTGCATTAGCTTCTTTACTGAATGTCCAAAGGCTCTAGATAACTGTCTGTGGAAACAGAATAAAACCATTCCCCAACAGAGACTACACTGGTGAATTCCTGGGAGTTCCACGGTAACATTCTCTGCTATGCATTTCTACTTTTGTAGCCTAAATGCAGGCTGATTTAATCTCCTCCACACAAACAAAGGAAGGGGGTGAGTCACAAAATGGACACTTGATTTGTAAGTCTTGACAGAAGGGAGGGGTGCTCAGACCTACTGTGCCCCCCCCACTTCTTATCTGTTCCTTTATAGGGTTCGGGTGGCATACGGAGGCACAGATCAAACTATATGAACTTGGTCAAAAAAGAATGAAGTCAACCTAATACAAATAACATTTTAAGGTATGAAAGGTCATCTCTGAAAGACAGACCTCAAGAGACTTCTTCATGGCAAGGAAAATAAAGGAATAAAGTAAGTCACAGGAAATGAGATGTCTTTTGGAGGCAGAAGCCAAGGTGAAGGCATTAAATAAATGTGAGTTATTCTTACTCCACCTGTTTTAGACACAGCAGGAAGAGTGAAAGTAATCTATAATGAGTAGTAGATTTAAAGGAAGAAAATGTTGCTTCCAGTCCTGGCTCTAACACTGAAGAACTGAATGATACCAGGGAAGTGGCCTCTGCTCATTTCCGTCACTTGTTCATCCGTGAAAGTGAAGGGATTTCTGGCTGCCTAGCTCCCTCTAGGACCGCTGGGCATGCAAACAGGACAGAGTCAGCAAGGTTGTCCTTGGAACACTGAAGACACTATGCAACACATAGCTGCTTGTCCTAATGATGCTCTAACATGTTTATTTATCTGAGTAACTAACCAAAGTTGCAGTAGTGTGTGTGGTGTGGTGCGGAAGGCAGCTGGAAAATGTTTGGCTCTGGAATGAAACCCAAACAACTGATGCCATTTCTCTGACCCTGATTATTAAAACACTACTCAGGAAAATGTGAACAAGCCTCATAAAATAGGCAGAAAGTGGAAATGGATTCAGGCTACAGAAGAGGGTATCATCGAGTTGTAGGATTTATCCTCCCTTGGACAGGAGAGGATGGAGGAGCAGCGAGCTGGGCTGCTGGGAGGAGAAACTGTAAGAACAAAATAAATTTCGGATCAGTGTCACCTCCTTCAGGATGGGACGCTGTCAGTTTGTCAGTTTTCCAAGAACAAAACAGGTAACACAATCCATATAATGTCTGCCTTGAAGGGTTAATTAATCAAATTAAATTAGTTTAAATAATATAAAGTATTGCTACAGAGCCCAGAACGTGGCCAGAACCCAGCAAAAATGTGTTACATCATTTTCCCATTCCTATCATAATGTCCACACATGTTCATCTATATTTTCTCCACTGGTGTAGGAAAACACTGTGGATATTGTCTATCTAATAGTCTCCCTGCACCTCCCAAGACAACCTTAAAACAGGACTCCATTAGAATGTTTGTATACATTCCATCTTTTCCATTATGTCTATCTGATTTTAATACACTCACAAATTCATTTTATATCAAACTTATTCTATTGATCCTAATAAAAGTATCCTATAGATTCAGTATATAAATACTTAGGGTGTCTGACATACTTGCTGATTCAAAAATCACAATAATCCGGAGGAGCACTCCAAAGAGAAAGTTGAGAGAGTTTTTCTAATTTTCATACTCCACTGCTTCGGTGTCACAGCAAAGCAAAATGTTCAATGAAAAATGTCACTTCCGGGCTGGAGATTTAGCTCAGTGGTTCCAGAGCCTGCCTCGCAACTGCAAGGTCCTGAGTTCGATTCCCGGTAACCACATACAATGCTGGGTGTGGTGACTCATTACCACCAGCAGTCAATACCACATACCACAGTGCCAGGCGTGGTGGCTCACACCTGTAATCCCAGCACTCGGGAGGCAGAGACAGGAGGATTGCTGAGTTGGCAGTTTGCCTGGGCCACATAGTGTGCTCAGAGCCAGCCTGAACTACAAAACGAGACCCTGTCTCAAAAAAAAAAAAAATGTCACTTTCACTTCCTGATTGGAAAAGGGTTAAGGCATTCTGAAGTGTAGTTAAATATTATTACAATGTATGTGGTGTGAGTGTATGTGTGTGTTTGTGCATATGTTTGTTACTCAACTTCCTTTTCTTTGGTAATTTTAACCCTTATTCTCTTCTTTTTAAAAGTTTTGCCTTTTCTGGCATACTGAATTCCTGCTCATCCAGATAAACGCTATTCCTTCCGGGAATTCAGATTACATAGGATCCCTCTTCTCCAACCAAACACCAAGTAGAAATACTTTACTTTTCTCTGTACATTGTAACGTTTTCTTTAAACCATTAAGTAACTTTTATTCATGTTTTATACCTTCAACCTGCTGTCAAGATTTAGCACAGTATTTGGAATGTAGTTGGTCCTTGCATGAATTTTGGTTGAAAATATGACTGATTAAGTAGGGCTTCCCTTTATCACCCATTCTTTCTCACTTAAAATTTGCCGTGTGTGACAGTGTGGAACCCCTTTAAGAGCTGAGAAATGGATCCAATTTGGGTTGGAAAGATAATTCTTTTACTTCCCTCTTCAATCTTCCCCACATTGTTACTATTTTAATTATATCACAGAAAACTTTTCAGTCTCAAAAATAATATTTTATAAGTATTACTCTAGATAATGATTAATTTGAAATAATTCTTAAATTATACACAGAATATTTTATAATATTCTCTGGCTGCTTTTTCCAGTAAAATTTTGAGGGATTTTTTGATACTGTCTTTATCTCTCCATGGTGACATGGGAGATGTATTTAAGAAAATTCTATCTTAAGGACAGAGATTCTAGTAGAGCCAAAATTGCGTGAAGTTTATCATATAATTATTTTCTGAAATCTCTTATTCTCTACACTTTTAATTTATGCAGTCACATTGAATGTTCAAAGTATATAGTGCTGTTTGAAATACTCTGTGTACAGTCATAATGGCAATTCAAAAGGAAAATGGCGTAACGTCCCGCAGCACAGAGAACCTTTAAGGAAACTGAAAGCGAAAACCATACCTTTGTTTAATCCAGTTTGCTTACACTTTAACACACATAACTCCACTTAACTGGCCATCACAGCAAAGCCACAACATGCACACGCACGCGCGCGCACACACACACACACAGACACACACACACACACACACAGCAGCAGCAGCAGTAGCAGCAGCATGGAGTGAACCACACAACTCAATGGACAATACAGACAAACTTGAGTATAAACCAAGATTTTTCTACCTCTTTTCATAACAGGTTAGTGCTGGCCCTCAGTGTTGGTGTACAGTTTTTATGGCATGGGAAAATAGGGATGTTTCTGCCCTATAAAAATAAATGTGTTGAAGGCTTTAGTTTGTGCTTACACAACGTCAGCAAGTTCCAACGGCACTGGCACAATAACAAAAATGAATAAATGAAGAAAAACTCCCACAAACAAATATATATCACTGAAACACATAGCAAGGTAATAAAACTCTGGTAGAAAACTACTGGTTTCCTAGATGACTTATATAACAGTTTTCAACACATTATTGGAAAGTGAAGAGTAAGAGAGCGTGCTAATGGCCCTTTCGGGGGGCATTCTCTTGTCATCAACCTCTGTTCACATAAAGTCTTCGGCTTTAAACTGTTCATTAGATCATTTTCTCTCTGCAGAGGTAGAAAATAAATACAAATCCTCTTAGTTCTTCAACTGGTAAGTCTAAGGCAGGACTAAGAGTGAGAGCAAAGAAACACATGCATTACCTTTAATAGGGAAGAGGATATATGGAATAAAAATATAAATACTAATTGTTATATCTTTTAATACATCATTCTCTACATTTTTTTCTCATCCTTAGTCCCACACATGCAGTTGTCCATGTGTGATGTTTTTACTAACACGACAAAGACTGGGAAAGAAAGGTAAGTAAATAACATGAAGTTCTGGAGGCAATATTTTGGCTTTTCTAAAAAAAATTTCTGGAACTTGAACTAAGAGCTTCAGAGATGCTGGCCAAGTGCACTGTCTCTGAGTGCCACCCCAGTCCAAGAACAATATTTTTGATCTTATGTAAAAAAAATTCTAGATGAACAGTGAGGCTAGAAATAGTGAAACCAGGAAAACTTCACTCTACTTAAATGTTGTGTAATTCCTTGAAAAAGAAAACTTACCACATTCTGTGCAAATTTCTCAAAAGATATTCTGCGATCCATTGAGTTTCCAGACTTACATGTGTGGGTTGGGTTAGGTGATGGAAATAAAGGAACATTAAAAAAAAAAAAGAGCAAGAAAAACAGAGCAGAGAAAGGTGGGACAATGACATGATGTGACACTGTATTCTCGTTCTAAATCGTGGGGTCCTGGGCTGCAGCAGGGCTGCCAGGGGCAGGCAGTCTCCTGTTTCCGATGTAGGCTCTGTTTCTGTTAGTGGCTTAAGCTCTTTTGTGTGCAAACAATATGGTATGATCTTCAGCAAAACTAAAGTAGATAGGTGAAACTCCTGTGCTGACATTTGCAAAGCCTGAATATTTTTGCAAAGGTAGCCACAGTGCTTCAGAAGTTCCTCGCGATTTTTTCTAAGGGCAGAATTTTTGTTCAGAACATCATTAATTCTGTAGAACGCTGCTGTAGAGCTTTCTGACAGGTGGCAATTCCATTCAAGCTGCCCAATAAGAAAGTCTCTATTTGTGGCAACTGAACCCTTCAAATCTGAATGGAATTTTTATGAAATTTTAGTTAATTAAAATTTAAATCTAAAAAACGCCATGTGGCTAGTGGCTGCTGCATTGGACAATACGACCCCAGAATATATATTTCCAGTGCAAAGGCAATGGATTTTAAAACTCATTACTCTGAAAGTATGAATTACATAAAACTATAATTTAGTCTTAGAATTTCAAGAAACTATGCATTAAACTGGGAGTGGTGGTGCATGCCTGCAATCCTCGCACTCTGGACACTGAGGCAAGAGGACTGCCATGAGCCAGCCTGGACTCTGTGAATTAAAGGTCAACGCTTGCATTACAGAGCAAGACTCAGAGCAAAACACACAAAAAAGATATCATCACTGTGGATTATTTCAACATTAAAAGATAATTACTGATATTCTGGCCACATTTTCCATACCCCGTTAAGCTGATCACTAAGGAGATATGGAGAATAAGACTCTGACTATATGAAATCTAGGACAATTCTTCAGAAATGTGCATGTAGAGTATTTTAGGTGGATAAAATTCATCATATGAATATTACATACTATGTGATATTCATATGGAAACATTACTATGTCCTGGCACTTGTCAATGCAAATGGGAGTCTACTTCCAGTCATGAACATACAATCTTGTTTCTAAGTAAATAAAATCCTCTTTAAACTGTTGACATTGTTCTTTTCTTTGCATTATTATGTTTTGATTTTCTTTAAAGTAGCTATACACAAGATTGACCTGAAACATGAAAAGAGCATTTAATAGATTTTGTGAAGCATGAATATCAGCAGAAACAAACAAAAAGCCAAAGTAATATAATAAGCACTCAACAAATGAAAAGAACTTAAATGGTTCTCATAAAATGAAAGGTATGGGGGAGGTTTTAGAGTAGGTTCACTTACCATTTATTTATTCAGTACCCTGGGCCCAGACTCAGAAATTAATCTCCATAATCATAACTGAGAACTAAGTCAATAAAAGGTCACAAAGAACCAGTACCTTTTTCTTTGCCTGTAGAAGCTCCTGATAGGCACTGGATCTTATAAAACGCGGGTATGAATCACTTTTCATCAATTTGTAAATATGCTCCTAAAAAGAAATAATGGTTGAGATGCCCCTTTATGACTTTTTAGAGAAAATAAGACACTAGAACAAGAATAGCACATGCGATGAAAGAACAAGCCTAACAGCAGCACACGGGGGTAAGGGGAAGGCCGATGGAAGGCCTCGCGCTTCCAGGACGTTCATGTCTTCCCATTCATTATTTCATCTATGGATCAATGTTGAAACTGGTCTGGGAGCTACTGAGGAGAACAACCACATCCAGACATTTTAAAAAATGGAATTTGGCTTATTGGGATATCGTGAAATAATTTCAAAACCAAGTTGTTGGTTTATGTAGAACATTAGAGAATATAAATAAATCTGCTCTTTAAAAATGACTCTAGGCCAAAATGGATGACATGAAGTCAAGACTGAATGATCAGTCTGGCTACCTTTGGCCTCCACCCTTGCTGGGAGGCACTGACAGCCCAGACAAATCCTGTCTTTCATACAAACTACAAAGAAAACTGTCATCCACACCTACCCAGGGTCAGAGCTCCTTCTGAAAATAAATTTTTGTGGTATTTAATTGCTAATCCAAATTTGTATTTGTATGTTTTCTTTTTAGAAAAACTATGTGATGAGCCTGGCCAAGGGGTACACACCTGTAACCTTGGCACTCATGATTTCAAGGCCAGTCTGGACACTAGGGTGAGACTCTCAAAAAAAAATCATACTATAACACATTAGGTAAATATTAATCATTCATTCCTAATAAGTCTGCAAAATTCTATCTTTCTATTTTTTTCACAGTGTTGGAGATGTTAACCAGGGCTTTAGGCATGTTAGGCAAGCATTCCACTGAGCTACACCCCAGCCCCTGTTCTATTTTAATCATGAATGCTTGTTGACACAGAGGTCAAACAAAGCAACAAATCATTCATTTGATTCAGTCTTGGTCTCAGAGAGATTCTTTTCTAGTTTATAATTCAAGAAAATTTAAATGCTCCTTGGTCTTTCTAGTCTACTGAAATATCAGTTAGATGTAGATTACGAATATTTGAGAATATCCTGGAAGCCTTAATCATTTCTTGATTGAATAAAGCATGTATTTTAAGAAATGATTCCATTTGTTTTAAGCACACACTCAATGATATTCAGGCATAAGCTTCAAGATCTAGTCCAAGGTTGAGCTTTAAGCACAGGGTAAGCTTAGTTCTGCATCAAAATTTATTTGAAAAGCGGAACAATATTTGCTTTTAGAGCTAAGCATTTTGGGATTCTGACCAAAAGCTCAAGATCCACTACTTGCGAACAGTTTACATTCACATCGATTTGTTTATTTATGGGATCCTTCATTCTCTAAAATACAAAATAGCATTGTTATGGGAATTAAAGGGATCATACATAGCAGAGTTTGGAGTATGCACTCGAAGTGCTTTGGTATTCTTGATCCCGTGGAGGGATACTTCTAGGTGCTGGCCTGTTAGTTAATTTAGTCCTTACAAAACCCCAAAAATGTTGCTAATCATTCTTATATCCATTTTGAAGAAACTGAGAAATGGAGAACTGAAGTACTTGTAAGATGTCACCAGTAGCCTGAGAGCAGAAGGAAATTACTTCCAAAATCTGAGTTCTGAACTTCAAATTGTATGTTTTCTCAAACAATGCCAGGTGTGCTGCTATTATATCTCTGAAGCTAGGATTTAAAAATCCACAAAAGCTGCAGTTAAATAACTGAGCTTTGCCAAAACAAAATAAAAACAAAAACAAACAAAAAAACAAGCTTAAGATCAGGTAGTGAAGTTTTAAGTATGAAAATATTCCTTTTCATTTTCTAGAGGACCCTATTAAGCTGAGTATTTTTTTAGTTCACAGTGCACAAATCAGTGTTTTGGCACAGAATTCAGGAAGGGCATCCCAAACATTTTCCACACTGTAGATTCTTAGAAGAAAAGGCTTGATATGTTTATCTTGAATTAAAAGAAAGATAAATCAGAAGAGAAATGAGCAATAGGGCCTGCATGTTCATCTGCTTTCTGTCATGTGTCTTTGTAAAATGTAATTTTTTTCTCTACACGAGACTATGCCTCGCTGGGGGAATGGCTGTCTGTCTGGTTAGCTGCTACGACCTGTGTTATTTTCTTCTACAGTGGCTCCCTGCTTGAAGCTGAAGCCAAGGAGACATGCATCTGCCACCAAGAATGGGAACAGGAATGATACTCGTGTATACGCTTCTCTTCCATCTATATGTTGCGCTCAAAAATGGTGTTATTAAAATCAAGATACTTTCAGGATGAATCTTCTTGTCCAAGAGTTTAAGATATTTTGAAGTGTGCATGTTAACATTTAAAGGCCAGGGTCAAAAAAATCCCCTTCCTTACAAGTTTGTTTTTCTCCATAAGCACCAATATTTTTTCTTGAAAAATCAGAAATCCTAGTTGTTTCTAAGAAAGCGATGAAGGTTTTGTTTGAGAAAAGAATACTGGAAAACTGTCCTAGAAATTTAATGCTTTTCCTTTATTTTTATTTCCATATATTTAAAAACTTAACTTGAAAAATTAACAAATACCCAAATCTGTGTTTTCCTTTTTTCACCTGAGGAGAAACCTGGCTCGAGTTTGACCAAACTTAAAGCTAATTTAGTTCTGAAAATTCATAATAATGTAAACTTTAGGAAAGTCGCAATCTTGGAATAAACCTGTTGGAAATGCACAGACGCGTTAAACAAGGGGGAGCTGTTGCTAGTATCTGCTCAGATGCCGGGTGCCAAATAAGGAGAAAACACACCTAAAAAGTCTTTCAAATATTTAACATACTCTCTCTCATGAAATCTCATGCAAAAGATATTTAAATTTATTAAATATTTAAAGACTTGCAAAATCCATTCACTTGAAGTATCCTTGAAGGGTTTTCTTTGTAGATAAATTATTTTATATACAGTTGCTCCCTGAACTGAAGATATGGCAGGTAATTGGTATTTATACATGAAAATAAAACTATGGTCTCAGAGTCATCCACATCTCAAGAGCAGTTCAGTGCTGTGTACCTACCTGAGCATCTTCGAACGTGTACCGTCCGGGTTCCTTTACATTTTGTGTTGTTTTGTCATAGCTCTTAGAATCCAAGTTAATGGCACTAGGTGCCCCTGGAGCCAGAAACTCTTGCCATATTTCCTGAACTCGAGCGGGTACTTCTCGGATGGGCCTCTTCTTCAGGTCTTCCACTGCCAGCCAGAATCTGTGTGAAACAAGAAACAATGTACTTATTAAAAGGCGCACAGTCTGCAAATTCCTATGATACTACTCACCATTGTGATTCGCAAAAGCAAACCCACTTTCTCCCAGGATTTGTACTATCAGGTCTGTATTGTATTCAGAGGTAACATGTTTTTGGAAAAGAATATTGAAAACTGCCTCCTTCCGGCCTTATTATTTAAAACAGATCTGCCAGAGTTCTGATCCTAGACCATCTTAATTTTATGAAGAAGAGCAGCACTGTTAGAAAATCATTTATTAGGAAGAGGAATCCAAAGGGAGTTCAGAGCTTGGGCACAGAGTTTCTAATAAAGTAGCGTGTTATGTTGTACTCTAAGTATTTTTGAAAGTTAGTAGAGGGAGGCATTTCTGTTCTACCTGGTAAGAGGATTATCATGAAGCTTTCCTGGAGATAAAAGATGCCTGGACACAAAGTGAGAAAATGCCCTGCCTGTAAAAATCAGAGCAGTTAGCTCATTTGAAGCAATTCTAATTTAGTAATTGAAAGTTATAAGGTGAGAAAAGCAGCAAGCTTTTGTTTTGCATGCAATTATTTGAAAGGTTTAAATGTGAACAGGTATCGCAGCACTTCACAGGATGTGGAGAATACATACTGGTCTATTTCTGCGTACAATTTACATAGACAAAATATATACCAAAATAACACAAGAGTATGCTTTGCTTTGGAACAGTAAACAGCAAAGTAAAGAACTGATCAAGAGGCAGAAAGTTTAAATAATACAAATTTATTAAGGCAGAAGATATATTGCTATTAACACCCCACACAGTATACTCTGTTGCTCTTATCCTTGCCTACATGCCACTTTCCGAAGCTGTTATGGAGGTCCTGTGAGCTGAGCATGTTCACACAGCCTGAGGAAAAATGTACAGAACACTACTGTGGAGAGCCGTCCATCACAAAGGCTGGCCTGTGAGAACGTTCCGGGGTCTCCTCCCCTCCTTTATTCACTGCACCTGGCACCGGGCAACTCTGGTTCTTTCCAAAGTCAAAATGTCCAGAAACGGTAAAAGTTTTGATTGATTGACAGCATCAAGATAGTCATCACAGCACAACTAAAGATCCTACAGAAACAGGACTTCAAGCAGAACGGCTTCGGAAAGTGGCAAGGATGATGGGATAAGTGTGTTCGAAAGGAGGGAGAGGTTTTTCTTTAGAGGGATTAATGGTACTGTGTCTTTTATTATAATGAATTTCAAAAGCTCCGAGATCAGAACATTCGATGTGTTTTTTGATCATACTGCATACCCTAAGAAGGTACCACATCACCATAAATTTAAATAATGAGCTTAATTTTTAAAAACGGCTCTTGATCTTAACACTGTGGTTAGATCTAGAAGTAATACTGAAAAAAATAGATGGGGAGATTTTTTTTTTTTTTGAGACAGGGTCTCACTTTGTAGTTCAGACTGGCCCTGAGCTCATTATGTAGCCCAGGTAAGCCTTGAACTCAGCAATCCTCCTGTCTCTGCCTCCGGAGTGCTGGGATGACAGGCGTGAGCCACCATGCCTGGCCCTGTGGTATGTGGTATTGATGGCTGGTGGGCGTGAGTCACCACGTCCAGCATTGTATGTGGTTACTGGGGATCGAACTAAGGACCTTGTGCTTGTGAGGCAGGCACCGGAATCACTGAGCTAAATCTCCAGCCCTAGATGGGGAGATTTTAATAATTTTTAATAGAAAACAATGCATGACAAAGAGTGTCCTTAATAGGTAGGATCAAAAGTAGGGTGAGTAGTGTTGCTAAGTGCCATCCAAGAGAAAGCCACTGGTGAAAACATATGCTGTGTCCTAACCCACCTCACTTTCTAGATCTGGCACCATGTAACTTCTGTCTCCCCCTCAAAGCTCGAATGACTATGAAAGGTAATTATTTTGAATTGATTCAGGACACTGAGGCACAGTCTATTGTCTTTGTCCCAATTTCTTTCCTCTTTTGTTTTTCCCCCTCTTCCTCTCCTTCTCATCACCAGCTCCCCGCCTGCAAGTCATCTTCACTAGTATGCCTTTGCTGACCTCCACACCAAGTTAGGCACCCCCTCTGCACTTCTGTCTAAACATTCATCATTTTGCACTGTGTTTTCTCATCTGCATCTGCTACTAGGCTATAATTAAAATGAGAGCAGAAGCCATGTTCTTATTCGGCTCCCTGATGCTGGTAAGGCTTATGTAATCTTTATAAAAATTCACAGAGTGAAGGGAAAATTCACCCTGCCATTCACTAATATGCCAGAAATATTATATATCTTCTTTAATTTGTATGAATTTTTTTCACATAAACATGAATTATATAACTTTGGTATGGAAAAATGTTAACTTGTAGGCTCAATACAAATTTTTAGCAACTATAGATCTTGCAAAGACTCCACCAGGAATGGCTCCCACAAACTTAAAATAGAACAGGAAATTTCACACCAACAATGGATGACAAAAAACACATGCAGGAAACTACACCAAACTCATTCAGGTAATGGTTTTGGTCATCTTGCCTCTTCCTTGAGACATCTGTCAAGATTCTGCATATTTCTGAATGGTTTGGTATTGGCACCAGTTAAATCTCCTGAAACCAACATGACAATGCCTATGCTACTTAGTTCCAATGAAAATAAATGATACCTCTTCATACATGAATTTCATACCACTCTGTAAGTCATGGAGAGGTAAAAATAGAGTATCAGTTTTCACAAGAATACTGAATGAGGAGCTCATAGAAAAAACATTTACATGTAGGAAACAGTTATCACTCACATAGATGATCTTACACAGTGCTATTAAAATCCACCCTCACATATTATTATATTAATGAAACGCTGTTTCCAGATGCACTTTAAGTTAGAAAATCCCAAAAATATATAAGGCTGTTTATAATAGATGGGTAAAAGGAGTATCTTGGCTTCATTATCAGCTCAACAGTGCTGATTCTAACTGCCCTGTGGCTACATTTAAATGAGAAAAGTAAATGTTATGCCAGAGAGAGAGGTTTGTCTAAAATATATGGAGGCATCACTCTCTTCTGTAACTTACTAATGAAGAGATAAATGAAAGTTAATATTTACAAGTAGGTGATGTTTAACTGTATAAATATAACTGACCATTCTCCATGTTGACAAACATTGGTCTAAGATTTACACTTTTTATGGAGTCCTTTTTAAAAGTACCAAAATAATATAATTAAAAAATCTAGCTGGGTGTGGTGGCTCACGCCTGTAATCCCAGCACTCAGGAGGCAGAGGCAGGAGGATTGCTGAGTTCCAGGCTTGCCTGGGCTACATAGTGAGCTCAGAGCCAGCCTAAACTACAAAGTGAGACCCTGTCTCAAAAAGGAAAAAAAAAAATCCAGAAGTGATGTAAAAATAAATTATCAGAAAGAGTTGATAATGTTGGAGAGACTTTTTCTTGTTTTTTATCTCTTCAATTAGGTGACAGACACTTGATGGGTCCATAATATCATGAGGATATCAGAAGAAGAATAATGACTCTGTTTAGTCAAAAATAACACAGATCGGGGCTGAAGATTTAGCTCAGTGATTCTGGTGCCTGCCTCACAAGCACAAGGTCCTGAGTTCGATCCCCGGTAACCACATACAATGCTGGGCGTGGTGACTCACACCCATCAACCATCAATACCACATACCACAGTGCTGGGAGTGGTGGCTCACGCCTGTAATCCCAGCACTCGGGAGGCAGAGACAGGGGGATTGCTGAGTTTGAGGCTTGCCTGGGCTACATAGTGAGCTCAGGGCCAGCGTGAAGTACAAAGCGAGACCCTGTCTCAAAAAGAAAAAAACAAAAACAAAAAACACAGATAGTGTCTCTCTCTGCCTTATAGCATGAGAACAAAATACCATGTCTTACCTTAAGTTTTCTGAGCTGAATTCAGATTCTAGGAATTTAAGGAATTGTTCTCTCCCAACTGGGTCTTTCAAAGCTTCATCCATGCCAAAACCCCATCGTTTTACCCTCTGTTGGCTCGGTTCTTTGCTATAGAAGAAAAAACAAAGCAATATAGTCCTTTCAGTATAATTCTTATTTTGTTACTAAATTCCCCCTCAAAATCATGTGTGCTTTAAAGTTTCCATCTTTCACTGATCTTTCAGAAAATAAATATATCACTGATGGCCTGTTTTTCATGAAATTACAGTAATATATGTTAAACTAGTAATAAAGTTTATTAATCATTATTTCTTAGTTTATGCAGTATTAATTTATACATTTATTGAACACTAGATGCTAAGTAGTACAGATAAAGTATCTATTAGTTTTTTCAATAACTTTGAAGGGTAGGTACTATTATTGTACCATCGAGAAAACTGAGACACAAAAACAATTCTAATTTCCCAACATCAGACAAATAATAGGGCCAACATTTCCGTTTCTGAGCTGGAGCTTCATTTCTTGACCACTGCTCGCTTCATGTCGTGGTGGTCTTTTGCACTGGGAAACAAAAACGCCTCAATACTAATTCATGGGACCTAACCCTGCTGATCAATGACATGTTGGAGATCTAGCCTCCCCATCTGTAAAATCTGTAACTTGTGGCTGAAGAGTCCTGGGCTTGGCGAGTGTTGAGGACCCATGACTGATAGTCCATAAATGTAATCTAGAGAAGTGCTTCCGAGTACCGACCCCCCATTGCTACAGAGACACGCCATGATTTTTATGCGCTTCGGTTAATACTGTGCCTAGGATGCATTCTACATACCTCATGAAAACACTAGGAGCTCAACACTGTAAGTTGGTTTTCTTAAGTCAGTTTCTTGTCGCATTCTCATAGTGTTTGCAGTCAACTCAATTGGTTGTTAAATTGAATTTATAAAGATATAATTGTGTTGGGCTTAAGTATGGATTTAGCATTCATCTTACCTGAATATGTAGATGTTTGTGACTATGTGGCATTTCAAAGAAGCTAACACCAATGACCTAAATTTTAAGAAGTGAAGATGAGAACACCAAGTATGTCTTGAAATTTGTGGTCCTTGGTCACTATTTTACTCTCAACTTCTAAGAAATCAACTTTTTCATTTATATTTACATATGAGTCCTGGCTTATTTCACTTAAAAGATGATCTCTAGCTCTATCCATGTTGTCACAATAAGAAAATTCCATGCTTTTATTCTACCAGCAATGAAAATATTAATACAAAAACTAATGGCTTAGGGTTCAAATACCATTATTTTGGACAAAAATATGAAATCATGGGCCAGTGTAAAGATAAAAGCAGTTTTACAACCAATGGTCTATAGGATTCTTCCTGGTGTGCTCAGTCCCTGAAATAAATGATGTAGATGGGAGGAAAAGAAAACGTCCCTTACCTTGCTTCAAGTTCCCAGAAAGTAGTATCGTCAGACAGCCATGGGTTGGAAGGATCAGGTGGCACAAGAAACGGGTCGTATTCTACATATTGTTCTGTATAAGTTAGTAGACTAGGAAGAAAAAAAAGTTCTGCCATTTTAAATGCTTCCTGTTTGAGGATATTTCCAGTCCCAAGCCATGAAATAATATAAAAATATCCGGCCAAGGAATTGCTCGTGTATACCATAAAGCACAATGGAAATGTTTCATGTTTCAATAACATGCATGCAGCAACATATTTGGCTTCTGGTAGACAGATGTGGTTACAGGGTTGCATCCCTCCAAGCCAACGTGAGGCCACAAAGGCTGTACGTAAGACCGCGAAGCGTCAGTCCTTGGCCCAGGTAAACCCACGCGTTCACAGCAGAACTGGTTTCAACCAGTTTGGAGAAGGAATTAAAAGAGATTTTTTTTTGGTCAGAAGTACTTATTGAAATTAAATAAAAGAGAAATTACTGATAAAGATGATTTTAAGTCAATACTTAAAAGTGAGGAGGAAAAGTTTAGGAGAGGTAGGATTTGGCACTGTTGCAAAGTGAAAACAACGAGTGTCATGAATAGCACACTTAAATGAAGAGAAGGCACACTGAACATATGAGTTTAATTCAAATTCTGACAATACCCAATAATGGGTGATTGTGAATGTTGAGACAAATTCACAAATATTCTCCCACTTGCCAAAAACATAGCCACTATATCAAGTTTCATTTCTTCCACCAAGAACGAAAAAATGTAAATCCTTGGGATTGTCCTCTGTACCTGATTTGGGTTACACAGGGATTGGACCTCTAGGGAATTAAAACAATAATGACCCTGTTCTTAAACTAGAAAAAAGAGTATTCTGAAGATTTCTTATGTGCAAAAAGGCAGAATAAAATAACATACATGCAGTGTTCCAATTATTTATCCCAATTCCCCTCCCTTCCAACAGTTCTCTTACCATTTATAATCAACTTTTGTTATGGAAAATTTAAAATTTGTGACATCTTAAATACTTACCTATCAGCCACTTTTGACATTTTTAACCGATGTCTATCTAACTGTATTTGCCAATATTTTATCTGAAAAACAAGATTGCAGAAGTAGTTATGTAAGGAAAGACATCACAATTTTCATCTCTAAATTCTGATAGACTAGACAATTCTAACTGAGGACATATTTTTAAGTCAGTGAAATTTCAAACTTGCAAAACACAAAGTAGAGGACTCCAAGTTAATAAAAAATTACCATCTATTTGAATGTAACATAACCAGTATATTGAGAGAATGGTAATAATGTGAGTATTTTGCCTACTTTAATAACATATAATCTTATTTGAATGTATTAGGAAGACTTTAAATATTTTATGACCATGAATAGTCAAATCCAGAATTATACTTCCTCATACATATTTAATTAAAGAAATAAGTATATTTTTATTTGATTCTATAATTTCAAAATACATTCTACTTCCTGGAACTACCTCAGAAAGCACCAGTGATTAGTTTGGGAATGACTTTATCACCTCACGAAGCAGGCATATAATCAGACATGGGAAACTTCAAAAGCTCTGTGCATTACTCCTTCACAGTGAATATAAGTGTAACAGAAAAGCATATATTGCATTCTTTAAAAAACCATAGTACAATAAAATGTTAGGAGAAAAAGACCTCACTAATTAAAGCAACTGAGAAATATAGCTATTATTTGATGAGACATCAGTGTTTGCTTTGAAACAGTTCTTTGAGCCAAATTATTGATCGATGATTTAGAAAAATGATTTTTAAAAAAGAAGCAGTATTGGTTAACAGTATTGATTGGAAAAACCTCCAAAAAGTTTACAAGAAGCATTTTAAGCTAAGGATTTAGCTCAGTGGTTCTGGCACCTGCTTCGCAAGTACACGGTTCTGAGTTCAATCCCTGGTAGCAATAACAAAAAAGAGGTATTTTTTGTGATAATTATATTACATTGGTAGACATGAGAAATGGTGACCTAATATGCCCAACTTCTCTGCTGAGAATATTCTACCTGAAACAGCTGATCACACAGATTACCTTAACAATACCCACTGCTGGCATTCACTGCGTGGTCTTCATGGACATTACTTTGCAGACCTTTAACAGGCCATTCTTTAGTTCACCCACCTGTTGGTGTAGCTCATCTTCTGTAGGAGGTTTAGTTTCTGGTGTGGGTGTGTGGGTAGGACTGTGACTTCTAACATCATTTTGTAAACCATAGACAGACTATATCAAAATAAAATAATATATTAGGATAAAATATCATTTAAAGTGACAGATTCTCTAAAAAGCAAATCTGCATTTTATATTCAATAGGGACCCCAAAGCTTAATTGATGAAGCTTCTTATTAAAATCCAAAAGGTACCACTATACTCACTATCATATGTATGCAAAACAGAGACATAACCCTTTACAAATATGTGGTGAGATTATAAACATGAACAGAATAACTGATTATGTGCAAAATATGCTGAGGGTGACAAAACGTTGGGGTGGGCTGAGAACACTAAATTGGGAATGACAAGGGTAAGTGAGATTTAATAATTACTGGTTTCAAGTTAAAATAGAGGTGGATATAAAGTAGAAGCTTAGCAACACAACAGCAGATAAACATCCCGATTATCACATAGGAGCGCAGGGGAACACTAACCAGGACAGCTCTGATGGTACAGACACCCCGTGTTCTGAGTGTCTCATCTCCATACTGGGTTATGCACAATGTGAGCCTTGCTTCAGGTGCATCCTCAAGCAGGCGAGACCCCAAAGCCTTCATATATCTTTGGGATCCTTGATGCTTTAGTGCTTCTTTAAGAATTTGCCTCAAGGGCCGGAGGGTTAGCTCAGTGGTTCCGGTGCCTGCCTCGCAAGCGCAAGGACCTAAGTTCGATCCCCGGTAACCACATATAATGCTGGGCGTGGAGACTCACCCACCAACAATCAACACTGCATACCACAGTGCTGGACGTGGTGGCTCACGCCTGTCATCCCAGCACTCGGGAGGCAGAGACAGGAGGATTGCTGAGTTCGCGGCGGCTTGCCTGGGCTCCATAGTGAGCACAGGGCCAGCCTGAACTGCAAAGCCGAGACCCTGTCTCAAAAAGCAAAAAAAAAAAAAAAAAAAAAAAAAAAAAAAAAGAATTTGCCTCAAAAGTGAAGCCCACTCTTTCAGAAAACTTTTTAAAGAAAAGACCCATTGCTTCGTAAATATAAAGAAGGACCTGGACCCAATCCCGGGCTGAGGGGAGACAAATCCCAGCTATGGTGAGCAGAGAAGCCAATTCACTCTTTCTTTAGTATTGAGTTATCTTTATTGCTTTAAGACAAAGCATTTAACATGTACAATGAAGCACTTTTTTTTTTTTTTTTTTGGACAGGAGGGTGAAAGGTGAGAGCATAATACAGGTAACGTGTGAGCCTGGAAAGTTAGAATTGCCAGATAAGGTTTGCAAGGGAACTGCTGAGCCAGGATGAGAGGAGCTGTAGTTGCCTCGGACCCCATGGCAGGCCCATAACATCTCACCAGCACCAGAAGTGCTTCGCTCCCGACTGTTTCAGTCGGACCTTATGTTTGTTTCTGAACCTGCGTCCTTCGGACTGGGTATTTTCCCTTCTGCATCCCCCCATTATTCAGCCCTTAGTGCTTCTTAAGCAGATTTGATGGGTATTTAACCATTTGGATCACTCAATTCTAGACGCTCTTGGGAAGACCCTTTAATCCTTCCTCCTGTCCTATCTCCACCTCATCAGAACCCAGCCCCTGTCACTGGCCGTTCATCTCAATAAAGGACTCGCACATGCACTTCGCATTCTCCGTAACAGGGCTGTGCTAAGTGGCGTGGCCATGCTCTTTTCCTTGGTGTACGCATGCCTTCATTCGATCCTTCCTTGTCACTCTTGCTATATGCAGGAAACTACGTGTCTGGAGTGTAATTCTTGGGAATCTTCTCCCCTGGGCGTGAGTAAGACTATTTCTCGTTCCTTTCGGATTGCTCAGCTGAACCAGAGCCAGACTGTGACCATGTCTCGCTCCGCATGGAGGAGTCAGAACAGGCAGAACGGGAGGGACGGACCCCGGGGAGAGTGTGAGAGCTGACGGTGTTCAAGGCCCTGCTGGCCTCGCCTCCTCCAAGGGTGTCATTCGTGAGCAGAAACTTCTGGCGCTATTTAGGAAGAGTTTCTGCGGTCAGCACCTTTATGGATCCCTTACTTACAAGCACTCTTTGTGTAGTAAGATATGAATACTTAATTCAGTTATGCCATACATTAAAATTTAGATAGACACACCCCATAATTGGAAGAGGAAATGTTATCTTTTAATGTATGAACAACTATAAGCACTGCATTATTAATAGCACAACAAAATCACACACCTAGTCATTGCTTTTCTAATTCTTATCCCAGGGTGTGGACATCAAGCTGTTGTTCACACAAGCTGTTGACTGTAACGTTAAATGCCATAAGGTCCAAATGCAGGTGTCGGGAGTGGAAGGGTGGGGTGGGGGTGGGGTAGCACACAAAACAGCTACTGTTGTTTTGCAATGTGCATTCTGATGGAACAGGAGACCATCCAGAAAGGGGCTTCAGTTGTTCACGTGAAAATGCTTCTTTTGTTCTCCTCAGGGTCTGTGTTCTAGTGTCCTTTTAGCAACCATCATATGGAAGGGTCCAGTCTGAGAGGCTTAATGTTTTGTATTACCTTGCTGGGCTATGGCATCCACATACGTGGATGTTTCTGTGAGTGTTTATGCATGTGATTAACGTGTAAATTGGTGAACTTTGAATCAGGTTGCCTCCTCTAATGTGGGTGGACCTCATCCGATTAACCGAAGGCCTGAGTGGAGTGGAGACCAGCCTTCCCTGAGCCAGAATTCCTGCCTCCAGATCAACAGCCTGGACCCTTAACTGCAGAGCTTCCCCGCTTCTGCTGTGCTCACTGGCGCCCCCTTTTGACTAAACAATTTTCAAATTCATATTCTACCCCCACCTCCTCACACACAGGCACAGACACCCATCAACTAATACACAACGTGATTTTAACATCAGACCAAAGAACATCAGGTACATGACACTCCTTGACACCTGTCTGGATTAACTTAGTCTTAGGCCTGATGATAATTCCAAAAGGAAAGTCAGTATGTGGCTTAGAGTTTTGTAGCTTTCTATGCAAAACAGCAGCATCATCTGTGAAGATAATAGTGGATTCAACACTTCTGGGGATGAAAGCTATCTTGATCAAAAGATGAGAAAAAATTTTTCTTTGTGGGAAACAAGGTTATGTCTGCCTTTTTCTTTCAGTGCTTTTTTTTTTTTTTGAGCAGGCTGGCCCTGAGCTCACGCCCAGGCAAGCCTCGAACTCAGCAATCCTCCTGCCTCTGCCTCCCAAATGCTGGGATTACAGGCGTGACCCACCACACCCAGCACTGTGGTACGTGGTATTGATTGCTGGTGGGCATGAGTCACCACATCCAGCATTGTATGTGGTTACCGGGATCGAACTCAGGACCTTGCGCTTGCGAAGCAGGCACCGGAACCTCTGAGCTAAATCTCCGGTCCTCAGTGCTTTTGTTTTTACCTGGTAGTTCAGTGCTGTGCAGCTGTGCAGTCAGGGCTTGTCTCTGTACCATTAGTGAATCCCAGGTAATCAGACTGCACCTTAGACCAATCAAGCTGACGCTTCCTAATTCCTGCTCTGTATAGCGCTTCACGTTGGGATCCCTGGGGTTTCTCCATCCATCACTAAAGGCAGGCTGGCTGCACCTGAAGAGCAGCGCTGTAAATGAAGGCTTTTCTACCTCCGGGCAAGGATGCCAAGTGATGCGAGGGGAAAGCATCGGTGCCAGACACGGTGCCGACGCAGAGGGGCTGAGTGATCGCGTCATTACAATCACCTTGTGCCTCATTCGCCATACTCCTGTCCTCTGAACCAGCGCTCAAGCTGGGATCTGTCGGGGGAAACACGACCGGAAGGAGCTTGGGAGGTTAGCTCTTCGCAATTCCGGAAGTAGGGAGAGGCGGCTTGTACGTGGGACCTGATGGCCCTTCTGAATCATGCTCCTCCGCTCTGGTCTCTGGGGCAGTGAGGATGCGGACAGAGCAGGGAAGGAGCAGAGAGCAGCAAACAGACCCTCCCTGGGCTGCCGCCGCCTCTTCCTTCGGAGGGCTCTGAGGGGCCACATGTCTGAGCACCACATCCTAGGGTGTCGTGGTGCTTTCCTGGCTTCCTGATCCTAACATCGAGGTAAAGTGTTTTCAGGGGAAGAAGAGATATGGGCCATGCTGGGACCTCTGAACACGAGGCTACGTATTTAGGGATGGAGTAAGACACAACATGAAAGCAGACTCCCCCAGAGTTCACTTCAGCCTCCTGTGGACACACTGACTGCAAAGTGCTGCAAACCGTATAGAGACACAGCCACAGAAAAGAGGGCCTGAGCTTTGTGACACGATTTTTTCCAGCTCTATCAACATGTGGGCTGTGTCTTCAGTGACTGCTGCAGGACGGAAATTCTTATGCATGTCAGCTGTTTCTTATGGAATAAAGAAAAATGCCTTTTCCTTGTATGTATTACATCACAAATATGTAGACAGCACTGTTTATTTTTGAGGGACTGTTTAAAATGTCACTGAATTCAGGTTATCTCTTTCCTCCTTAGTAATTCTCCCACAGAACAGACACCGAAATCATTCTCTTAACTTGATGTCACAAAATTCTCACGTTAAAAGCCTGGCCTCACATCCTCTGTGAAAGTAAATGCCTTTTAGATGACTTTCTCTCTATAAAACTGCCCTTTTTCATTAGTATTATTTTTTCTTAAATAGTCTTTAGCCCTGTTTTCTCTCTTGTGGACCCTGAAGGTCACATCCTTGTCCGTAGTGGAGGATGGAGGGTCCTCATTTCCCTGCTCCCCTGGGGCAGAGCCTGGGGCCCTGAGAGGAGGTACGAGGAGAGGGCCAGGAGGGGCAAGGAAGACAGGCGGGAGTGTTTTTTGTGGTCAAGTCCTGTAAACAAAGCGGCACAGCATCCAGATCGGCGGCAAGCCCAGCGAGTTTACCTTCCGGGTTTTGTGTGGGTTTCTCATTCTGGATGACTTCTTAATGTCCACTTCCGTAGTATTTACACATCCAGGCTGGAAATGAAAACAGAGAGAGACACAAGGGTCTTTTGGTGTGATGGCTCTGCCCAGGACACTCATCAGCGACTCCCTGTCTTAAGGACACCAGTCACGGGCGGCCCTTTCTCAGTGGCAACAGCCCCGCCCATCAGCCCTCACCAGTGAGAGAACGGGCTGTGCCTGGCCTCATTCCACACTTCACACGGGCACTTCAGCCACATTTCTACCCCCAACCCCTCTACAAAAACAATCAGAAGCAGCAACTGACAAGAAAAACTGCAAGTGTGATCGTCTGTCCAAAAGTGACTGAGTCCCTAAATGACAGTTCAAATTATGTCAGCACACAGAGAATGCAGACAAAAACCCGTCCTTCAAGTAGGTTTCTGGGGGGAAACAGACCAATTATGAAAACCATAAGGACTATATTTTCTTTGCGTATCTGGGTCTCAATTAATTGAACTTTTAAACTCTCTCATAAAAAGCTAGGATTCTAAATTAACTTGGCTTCAGACTGATTGGGATAATTAATAAATGGCTTCAGAAATTGTGTTGACCACTGAAAGCACAAAGTAGGGAAAGCTTTCCCCCTCAGGAACACTTCTGAATGGCAGGTCAAAAGAGAATTAAAATTTTCATTCTCAAATTTCAGAACATATGGCCTTTTAAATTTGATTAACAAATCATCAGCAGACATTTAAGATTCCTGCTTAATAGGAATTAACATTGCTAACCAACAAATTAATAAGACAGCAGTGATTTTAAGGGAAGATATTATTAGACACTGAACCACTGGGTAAGCTTTGTGACTCAGATTCCACCCCTCTAAAATAAACTCCACCAGTCTAAAATCTATCCCTATCAATGAAATAGTTAAAATAAAAAACTGGTAACACAAGATGCCTGTCCCAGTGGCCATGTAGGTTCTTGTATTTTCTACAGAGACATCTGGGACAACTAATAGTTAAACAGACCTATGATATCTAAATTATCTAGGGGACTTGGGAAGATAAAAATGCTTAAATACCCACATTGTCCAGGATTGTAAATACTTAGGGTCATGAGCAACAAACACTAAACAACTTCTTTCAGAAGCCAGGAAATGTGGTGAGTAAAATAAGACAGTGATGGGGCGGGGTACTCTGCTATTTATGTAAGAAATGTTTCCATATCTGATTGTTTGATCTTATAATGAATGGTGAGATGGAGGAGTGAAGAGAAAACCCAGCCTTCTTCCTCATGAGATTGACCCAGGATGATCACGACAGAGGAGTGTAATGACTACAAAGAAGGGACACCAGGCACTGTATAGCGGGGCACTTCAGATGTCCTATCTTATGTACATTCTAGCAGTTTTTCTCCAATAGGGCACATAAATATCTTTGAAAATTTTGCTTTAAAGCATTTTCTAAGTCTCAACAAAACTACGTTTTCCTTTGTTGTTAAAAAGGAAAAAAAAGTCACTTGGTTTTTTTAAGCATATATAATAGGTACCACTAGCTGGCACCAGATCAACATGAAATATCATGCATAAATTGGTTTTCTGCACCACTAGATATATACCACCAATAAGATATAAATAACATTATCATTATGAAGTAGGCACTCCATAAAAATGCTGGAAATAGTATTAAGTACACAGTATTGTCAGATTTAAGGAATAATAAAGTACTATTTACATTGGCCTAAAATGGAATCTTAAGTCATTTCTTGTGATTCAAAAGTGAAATTATTTTCAACAGAAGTAAGCTGTGTTGTAACGTTACTGTGATGTTTTTTATTAGGAAGTAGAATTTAATATTGTGGGGCCCATTCCTGAAGGAGAAAATGAGGATATCATTGAGAAATATTACTGCCACAGGGCTGCTGGGTCTCCATGAAGCTGGAATTCTTCATTCCATTATTGATACTTTATGCAACAGACGAGAAAGGCTAGTTAGTTCCTTCGTGTGTGTGTGTGTGTGTATATATGCGCGTGCGCGCGCATGCGCGCACTCTGTGAGGTGCCAGGGGTTGAGTGGGGATTTCCCGCTCATGATAAGGACACACTATCTCCACAACCCCCACAATCCACTGCTGTCCGTTGACAGTGACCTAAGGCACATTCGCGCAGGGCCACTGCCACTCAGGACATCTCCGGCCAATGAGCAGGGTGAGCGGCCGGAAGGGGGCCGACTCTTCTCCAGTCCCACTGCCGTAACACACGGCGTCCCGAGGATCAGCCGAGAAGAGATTTATGTATTCTGATCCCTAAAAAAATCATGAGCCTGGAAAATTAAGATTTTAAAATGCGTTTACATATGATTATTGGCCCAAACAGAATTATATTAATGAAAAAAATGTATGCACTAGAATAATATACGTTTTAAAGCTTTAAGGTATCATATACTGCACCTCAATTTAAAAGACCTTTTATCCTTATATAAAGTAATTATAGATTTGGAAAGTGCTTAGTCTCAGGATCTTCTCACAGTTCATAACCTTTTTTTTTTTTATATTCTCAGGCAACTGCCAATTAGTTCAGCCTCTGGCCCCTTCAATTCACCTGACCCCAGCCTTTTACCCACATAGCCAAGGAAGGCATTTGAGGCAGGGACCCCAAATTCCTTTGACTAGCTTTCCACAGGATTTGCTCATCTGATTGCTGCTTAGTCTCATCAGCTGCAACAGCTTTGCCTCTGGCTCCCTGGCTGGTGTAGATCAGCCACACAGGTCCAAGGGGCGGAAGCAAGAAAGCTGCCGCCGCAGAAGGGAAACACTCACGCCCGGGTGGCTCGGAGCCCTGGCAAGTGGTCAGGTCAGGTAGAGATCATGGGCTGTGGGAAGGAATTTAGTTTAACTCAAAACATAAGGGGAAGCCAGTAGAAGGTTAGAAGGTTTTAAACAAGGTAATGTCTTCATATGATTTCTACTTTAACAAATTCAGACCTTATACCTTTCACTAAAATTAGCTCCAAATGGATCACAGGCCTAAGTATAAAAGGCTACACTGTAAATCTTTTAGAAGGTAACAGCAGAAAAAGTGAGTAGCTTTGGGTTTGGTAGTGATGTTTTAGGTAAAACACTACAAGGATGATTTATGATGAAAAATTATAATCTTGGTTTATTAAAATTTAAAAAACATATTCCTAGGAAACACACCCAACGAATAAGAGAAATTACAGGTCAGAAGTAAATATTTGCACAAATTCTGATAAAGGATTTTTATCTAAAATTATAAAGAACTCTCAAAGCTGAATAGAAAGTGCACAATTGAATTAGAATGTGGACAAAAGATCTGAACAGATATCTTACTAAAGAAGATCTACAGCTGGCAAATAAGTATGCAAAGATGCTTAAAGTACATGTCACCAGGGAAATGCAAGCCAGAACAAAAGACAGATGTCACTACACACCTATTAGAATGGCCCAGTTCCAGAACACTGACTCCACCTGATGTTGGCAGGAACGTGGTGACAGGAAACCTTGTTCATTGCTGGTGAGAATGCACAATGTGCAGCCATTCTGAAAGATAGCTTGGCGGTTTCCTACAAAACTGAGCATGCTTTTTGTACACGATCCAACACTCACACTGGTGTTTGCTAGAATGAGTTCGAAAACTTGCATTCACAGAAAACCCTACGTGAACGTTTATAGTAGCTTTGTTCACAATTGTCCAAATGTTTGAGCAAGCATGATGTCCTTCGGTAAGAGAATGGACAAATAAAATGATACAACCTGATAGTGGAATATTACTCAGCACTAAGAAGAATCAGTTGTCAAGCCACAAAAAGAGAGATGGAGCAAGCTTAAAGGCATATTAGTAAGCCCAAGAAGCCAAGACAAAGAAGGAAGCTATATATAATACAATTCTAATTACATGACGTGTTGGAAAAGGCCGAAGTGCCTCCTGTTACTCAGAGGCCACTTCCCTAAATTCTCCTGCAGTTGTGCTACGCGCTGCCTTTTCTCTAGCTGAATCGAGAGCACTTCAGGCCAACACCTAGGAAGTATTTGTGCGTCTGTCAATGATACTCCCTTCTTATAGACTAGTGGTTGTCATGCAGCACTGCACGAGAGACCGTCACAGTTCTCAAGGAAAACCACGCGGAGTCTAATCAGTAAATTTACCCAAGGCTTCTCTGCATCACTGGGACTGCCCATGTTTAATGTCCACTGTTAGCAAAAGTTGCTAGGTAAAACCTCTGTTGCCATAGTTACCCTTAAACTAGAGGCTTCCTGAAGAAAAAAATAAAGCCTATGGCAAGTACGCATGGATATTTCTTCCTCCACCTCTTCCTTTTCCTCCTTTTTCTCTTCTTCCCCTTCTTCCTCTTACTCCTCTTCCTCTTCTCCCCCTCCTCCTAGCAACTGTCATGCAAGCACAATGAGAGAATGTCAAAGTTCTCTTTCTCTACCTACCCCTTCCCCTTCTTATCCTTCGTCCTAGTACTGAGGATTTAAACCACTGCCTTTGCATTGGGCTACACTTTCCAGCCTGTTTTTACTTTAGAGATAGTCTTGTGAAGTCACTGAGTTGTTCAGGCTGGACTCGAATTTGTGGTCTCCTTGCCTCAGCCTCTGAGAGTGCCGGTATTACAGTCATGGGTCACCACTCTTGGCTACATGGATGCTACCCTTGTTTTGGTTATACCTGATTGAATGTGCCATGCACAAAGCTGAAGGTTATCTTTCCCTTTCCGTGAACTTTATTTTATACAAAGCTGGCTTCATTGTGAAGACTTGCAAAGATTTTCAATGAGGGGAGAAAAAGGGATCCTCTTAGATTTGAGACTTAATATTATTTGCTCTCATTTGCCCTCCTACCAGGATTGGCATACCAAGCTCTTTCATAACCATCACCGCAACTGCATTTTGATTCATATTATGTTGTTCAAGAGGTGCAGCAGCCATGGAATGGTGAGGAGCCACAGCACTGTGATGTACAAGCAACAGAAACCTATTTTTCATTGTTTGGGGGGCTAGGAAGTCTAAGATTACAGGCTCTGGACAAGCCCTGATAACAAACTCATCTACTGGTTCACGGAGGGTGATTTTCTGTTGTGCATTTTCACGGTAAAATGGGCAGGGATCTGTCCTGGGTGTCTAGGACGGCACTAGTCCTAAGAATGAGGGCAGAGCTGTTATTCATCTAAAACGCCCCACCTATTAATCTAATCACTTTGGGGGTTAGGATTTTGACATATAAATTTGAAAGCAAAGCATTAACAATGAGACCATAACACTTCCTTTTCAGGTCAGACACAGCAGGAAAGGCTTTCTGTAATACGCGCTTCAGTTCAGCAGGTGTCTAAGATTAATTTCAAAGGCACATTTTGCTGCACTAAACCTGATTCCCAATAAGAGAAAAAACAAGTACTTTATTCATTACTGATGTTTGTAAAGAGGGTTTTGAATAAAGTCCTGTTCTTCATTATGTATTTATTGCAAAGAACTAAAACTGTATTTTATTTTCACCATAGGGGAAACTATCTAAAAAAATCCCTACAGATCTCTGCAGTCTTCTGCAATCACATCAAAACATGATTCAAGTTCATTCTTAGAACAGCACTGTTTTGCTGTGAGGCTAGATGGCCCTAAGTCCTAATGCTTTCTGAGCTTCTGTGTCATTTTATGCCATATTTAGTGCCTCTGCCTTCTCTCAGTCAGTTGTCACTTTTGCTGCCCGTGGCATTCTTGCCTCTAGCAATGTCCACCACCCATTAATTTGTTACTTGGACTCTGATGCCAGCCAGGAAAGCAGACACACACTTTAGCACAGTGAGTCATATTAGTAAAGGCACCAATTAAAGCACACAAATTAGAGTGGGGGGATTTAACTACTTTGGATAAGACTTCAAGTTTTATCTCTTGGCTAAGTTTCAGTTAGAACTTTATATTTGGGAATTATAAAAACTGTACAAGATGAAATGGACAAGTTCTCATGACACTTTTAGAAAACTTAACAGGACATAAGGTAATAAAGGGGTTTGGTGCTAGACATCATGAGACACTTGCGTGGAATTCCAAGACAGAGGGTAGCATGAAGGTTAGGAACTGGAAGTTTGGCCCCTCAGGAATGGGAACATTGCCAAACAATCATATAAAACTTCAGTCACTTTGTGCCACGCTCCTCTGTACACTTCCATAGCATTTTCATCACACTTAGGATAAAAAGTAAACAATTTGCAGTTGTACTCCACAAACAGGCCTCTGTCTATATACTAGTTCCATTTGGTAGCTCTCTTTCTCTTGGTTACATTGCTACAGTCTCACCGTCCTTCCTCCTGCTCGTTAGGAAATGTTTCTAGAAGTCCCACCAAAGCCTCATGAACTCACAGAAGGGCAGTTTCAAAGAAGGGTGAAACAGGATGGATACTGGGATTAAGGGTGTGGACAATGGCAGCCCCACCCTGGGTAAGGGTGGCACTAATCAATAGGTTTGTAGCCTGGATGGAATATAAAGGGATGGAAGGCAGGCAGCTGCATGCTGCTTACTGCTGCTGTCTTCTGTCTACCATGTCATGAACTTTCTCTTCTGTGATGCCATTCGACTTTGTCACCCTGCCCTAGTGCCAGCCAGCTATGGAATAAATCTCTACAAACTGTGAACCCAGATAAACTTTTCCCTTTTTCCCTGTGGGTGTTGGGTATTTTGTTCAGCAATGAAAATGGAAGACACTCTTCCTCACCTGTCCCAGGTTCTTTCCTTTAAACTAGCTATTACCTCTTTCCTGAGATACTGCATAGCTGGCAGCTTATCTTTCAGGTCTCACAGAGGCCCAAGTCAACTGTAGTATCATTGTCCTCCCATAGGCTGTCTAATGGAATTGAAGATTAAAACCCTGCATGAAAAGAATCTTCAAGATGGAAAATCTTCAGATGAAAACAGATAAAAGTGATAACAGGTTTCATACAATGGAGTATTTTGATATTTTCAAACTAGACCTATCATCTAATTTGGATTTTCTTTTTTAAAATGTTTAACATTTTTTATTAGTACATTTACAGTACCTAATATTTAATCCTGAGGGGAGCTGGTTCATATACATAACACATTGAAATTCCTTTTTTCATCCCTTTTCTCTTCCTTTCATCATCTCTCAATCTTTCCAGTTGAAAAAGAACTACCTCCCTACTTTCTGTTACCTGTCCTTCAGCTTGTTCTTTATAAGTTGATTTTCATAAGCATTCTATAAAGTACTCAAGTCAAGCTGCAATGAATCCAATTTTCATTGAATCATACTACTAGCAACTCACATATTGCAAGGGAATATACACATTTGCAAGACGGATCTCACATTGAATGCATAGTTTCTTCAGACAAACTTTTTAGGAAGAGAGCTGTTCAACCTTAAACTGAACGCCTGGTGCATACTTTCCTTTAAAACTGCCCTATTTATTTGGCAAACCTAACATTGTAAAAAGTTTCCTAATAAGTCATTTCTTATAGGGCTATGTGCTTTTCAAAAATGTTAATAATAACCATACAGAAAAGCAAAAATAATATAACTACAAAGAAACTTGGGGGAGTCAGACTTCACTAAGCCTTGGCCTCTGTTCTTTTATACAATAAAATAATAATAATAATAATAATAATAATAATAGCATTGATCTTATTGGTGCATGAAATAACATGTGAAAAGGGTCAACACAGTTCTTGGGACACAGGATATGCTAACTACATGCTAGTTTTGATTATTATTATTACCAGGAGCATAATTTGACATAAGGAAAATAGTTACACAGCTGCTCGCTTTCTTATGTGATTTCAGATGATATTTATTAGGATTTGAAGAACTTGTTAATTTAAAATGAACACACTGAACTACATTAAATGTAAGAAAATCAAACTTTAGCCAGGCGTGGTGGCTCACACCTGTAATCCCAGCACTCTGGAGGCAGAGACAGGAGGATTGCTGAGTTCAAGACTTGCCTGGGCTACAGAGTGAGCTCAGGACCAGCCGAACTACAAAGTGAGACCTGTCTCAAAAAAAAAAAAAGAAAATCAAACTTAAGTTTGATTAATCAAATGTTCACACTTTTAAAATTAAAAGTAAAATTTATTTTAAATGGTACATGAAAACATAAACATTGCATATAGTTATGGGGCATCATGTAATGTTTTGATATGCATATACACTGTGCAATACATAAATCCATTTACACATACCTACTTCTTGAAATACATATTTTGGGATTAAACTCAGGACCTCACACTTGCCAGGCAGGCAATGTGCTACTGAGCTACATCCCAAGCCAAAAATATAATTTCTTTATGAGTGAAAATATTTAGACTCTTTTCTCCTAGTTTTTTTGAAATCCACAGTTGAAATATACAACCTATAATTGCTATACTGTGCTCTAGAGCTATTTAATCTTATTTAGTATATCTTACTACCTGTTCATCAGCATTACTCAACTTCTCAAATTCTGTGAGATTTAACAAATATATTAATAAGGATCTTCTGAGAAAAAAAAATCACATCTCGGGAAAGGAGTATAAGTGTAAAATGCAGCTCATTTTCCATTTCTTCAGACGTAGCAAGTTGATAAATTTGAATATTTTTTCTTGGTATGCCAGTTTTCACTTTTCACTTCTCTAAAGATTAACTGTTGACATTTTTTAAAACTTAATAGCTAATCTCTTCATGTTTGGGCTTTTGATAATGAAATAAAATATGTTCTGAAAATCTAGTCATTTATTTTGAGGAAGGACATGAAATTATACCAGAGAGGGGCCAGAGAGAGCGCTGATCTCAAGAACTGACGCTACCAACTTGCCATGTGGAATACAATCATCATGAACTGTAAATGTGTATTGATAAAAAAAAATAAAACTGGAAAAAAAAAGGAACAGTCAGTATCCTGCATCATGCTGTCTGGAGTGAGGATAGAACTTGTATATTTTTTCCTATTAATTTGGTATTTTTTCCTGTATTGAGCTTATTGGTACAATTTAGACGCACATCACAATCACATTCAACAATGAGAATCTGTACCTGTACATGACATATCGTGTCTTAAAATTTGTTTTTCTTTTAAAAATTTCATTTGAAGAAGACACCTGACAGCAGGTTAAGAGGACATGATTTTTTTTTTCTTTAAAAGACTTAATTTGTACATCTGGGGAGATCCAATGCACAGAGAAGGACTGAGCCCCAACAATAAGTGCTTCCTGTGGAGGCGGAGCTGGCGCCAGTCCCGTCAGGACGCGCAGAGAGAACACACTTCCGCTGGTCCACCCGACCCTGACTAGAAGCTGCACGCTGGCCAGTGTGTGTGGGTGTGCGCATGTCCAGCTTTTCCCTTTGCTAGGATTTCAAACCGACAGGAAAAGGTTGACAGTCTTTCCAAGCACTCCCGTGGCCTCTTTAGCTCAGCGCCTGGGCCGCCGACACTTTGCCCCATTTACACTCGCTCTGTCTATTATTAAGTGACTATCTATTGACTCTTCTACAGGTAAACAGAGCCTGACTTCCGCTACTACATGTAACAGAACCGGCCAGGGGAGCTGGGTGCCCAGCAGCACCGGGAAGAAGACGCTGCCGTCCCTGACACCAGCCCAGACACCCAGGTTTTTAGGACTAAGCGGCGGTCTCCCCTACTTCCATTCCAAGAATCAGCTGTCAACCCTCAGGCGTAACCCTGACCATCACTTGCAACCTCCATGTCAGACGAAGCGGGACAGAAATCTGAGCACAGCAGTTTTCAACATTTACCAACCCATGCGATACAGAAGCTCTGGCTTAATAACAACAGGGAGAAGAGTTTTGCCCTCTCCTTACTCATGGCTCACAGAATAGCATCAGATGTTACACGGGAACAGGGCCCTGCACCACGAATCCAATCGGGGATAAAAAGAATAGACAGAAAATAAAAGAGGTAGCCAGGGTGCAACGCAGAACAATTTCACTCATAGAGGCTCACGACAGCCTCACTGGTAAGCTATTTTTCAATCTAAAGGTGCAGATGGAAATAAGAGACAAAATGTTGTTCTTTCTGTATGACACAAAAGAAAAATTTAGATTTGGATTAATGACAATTTAGGGTGTCTAAAATAGTTAGAGGCTTCGGTAACGAGATCATGGCCTGTGGGTACAGAAGTGTAATGGGCAACTTGATCGCTGCAGACAGAAAATGGCACATTCCTTCCATGTTCGGCCTGATCTGTTTCTCATGAATCCCTCAAAAGGGACAAGATTATGCCAGAAATATTACACATAACTTTCCATGGAAGTGTTCTAGAAGTTGTTAACATTTTCCTATAGTTTTTTTTAAATAAACACTTGAAATCATGCGTGTGACTTATAAAACTGAAAAGAAACCTCCCTATAACCTACAGAATATTACATTTTGTATGCCGACCTCAGAAGCAGGCAAGGAAGTTTCTGGGAAATGTCTTTACCTGTCACATTTAAATGTCATCTTTCATGTACTGTGTTTCTTTTAAAACAGGATACTGTGTTGATATTTCACTGCCTCTCTGAGAAATTATGACAGCAGCTATATACTGCCCTCTGCCTGCCATGGAAATACAGTAGATCATCTAGTAAATGAAAAGCTCAATTAATCTTTTCACTGTACTTCACCAACATAAAATAAAAAATAATGTTCACAAAGCCAGACCTGGTGCAAGATAATATCCTCATGTGCGTGATAAGCTGACAAAGGACTTCTCAGTGGAGATGGCTTGCAGCTACAGAGCATGATGAAGGCTTTTAGGGACAAAGATTTGAGTCTTAGCTCTACCACAGGGTACCAAACTCAGCTCCTTGAACTCTTGTTCATAAAGATAATCATTACCTAGGGCTGGGGATTTAGCTCAGTGGTTCCACCGTCTGCCTTGTAAGGGCAAGACCCTGAGTTCAATCCCCGGTAGCCACATACCACAGTGCAGGGCGTGGTGGCTCACGCCTGTAATCCCAGCACTCCGGAGGCAGAGACAGGAGGTTTGCTGAGTTCCAGGCTTGCCTGGGTTACATAGTGAGCTCAGGGCCAGCCTGACCTACAAAGCAAGACCCTGTCTCAAAAAAAAAAAAAGATAATCATTACCTACCCTACAAGGTCTCTATAAGGAAGTGATAAAATGAATGTAAAAAAATATGATGGAACCTATCTAATCAACGTTAATACTGGTATAGCTAGTGGCCCACGTGTATTGTTCTCTTGCCTGTGTGGTCATGTGTGTGTCAGTGGGTTAAACCATGTGGACACAGGAATGGTTTGATCAGCTTAGCAGCTAAGCAGCCTGTGCCTCAAGAGAGCTGACTCAGATCCAGTTACTGATGTCATGGTTGATTCAAATATCAGAGCCTTGTGACAGAGAAACCCACGTGATATTAAACCGAGGCACTGTGCTCAGCATCTTCCGGGGTGCAAGTAGGGAGGAAGGGGAGCAGATATTATTCATTCTCTCATTCAGAATATGCCTGCTGAGGGTCACTATGTACCTGGAACTGGACTGGGGACAGTACAGAGTCAGTGGCAAGTGAGGCGTCGTCTGTCTTGTCTGTCTGTTTTTAAAGATAGTCACTACACCATACCTATCATCTCCTTTCCAACAATAAAAATCAAATCTGTAAAGTATTTTCACATTCACCTTGGGAGTTTTTCTTTCTTAATATTATGAAAGGCATTATCACTTTGCTTAACTCTGCTCAAAAGTTGTGGAAGTGAAAGTTGAGAAGACTTTCACTGAGAGTTAATATGACTTAAGAGTCATTCTTTATCCTAGGAATTACTCTTCCCTGTTCTTCCTCCGGGAGTGTGGTGGAGAAATTGCTTGAAAGCTGTGTATGGTTAAACCCATCCACAGATCTTCTCTCCCTTCTGCTTGAGTGAGATGAGTCCATTAGCACTTGGATGGGTTATTTGTTACCAGGGCAAAGGTTTTGCTTATACTGGAACTTGACCTAGTTTTAATTTTTCCCATCAGACTTCTAATTTTTTTTTCCATTTAGACAAATTCTACGGGAGTAGTTAGCCTCCATCATAACTATTAATGACTTCCTTCTGTTTCTGGTTTTCTTTCTTGTGTATAGTTCTCCCACATCCCACTGGACACACATTGGCCTGTGCTATCAACAGCCTATCAGAGAAATCAGAGCACCCCATCTCCAGGATGAGGCTAGAAAGATGAGTTTTCTAGATGTGATGCTTTCTCTGTATCTTGGGGTGACAGAGAAAACTATGTCTTAAATACACCCTAGAGAGTTCCATGTGGCATGCTTCCAGTCATATGAATGAAGATGACCATCAGTTCCCTCATAACGCCCTGGCCATTGAGAAAGATCTTGAGCTAGAACTACTCAAAAAGCCATCTGTACCTTTCTGATTATAAAAGCTGTTTAGCAAGTGCTTGTCATTTTATGTGCCTAAGATTTAGGGTAATTTGTTCATAGCAGTAGAAAACTAATGCACTCAGGCTTCAAATTACAACTGGAGACCTTCTGAGTCCCACAAGTCTTCCTGATTTTAGTGGGTGTGACTACCTGCAAACCTTTCTGAACTTCCATACTGCTTGCCTTCTGGTCTCTCAAAAGCATGACTGGGTTACTAAGATAACTAATCACTAACTAGTCAGCAATGAGTATGTACCAGGGGTTGTCCTAAGAAACGTACATGTGTAATCCCATATGTTCTCAACATCCTTTGAGGTAGTTACTGTTACCCCATTTCGAAGGATGAGTTTGTGAGTTGGAGACATTTTGTAAATTATCTCACAAGAAGGGAGCTGAAAGTCGAGCCACATCTTTCTAGCTGAAATAGCATCTCCTAGCTGCTGTAGTACATAAGGCCCTCCTACTTGGGCTTCTTCTTCCAAATGTGCAACATTTGAGACAGGGAAAATATAAGTACATACAAAGCACCATGTGTAAAGGTGATGTACAGTGGAAAGTGCAAATCTTTTTAATCTATCATTTGAACATTCAGCTCACGATAAAATGCTGCTCTCTGCATACTTTTCCTAACTATATTCTTCAGACTAAAGAAACTATATAAATTCTCCACCTGGCTTTCTAAATCATAGAAGACTGCTAAAATCAAGTAACATTACCATTCTTTAAAGCTTTTACTGTAAAAAAATAAGAAATCTAGTATAAGTCCATTTTACTTTTGAATATACATGTCCAAATCTTAATTCAATATAAACACACAAATTCCAACATCACATTAAAGTACAATACTTCATGACCACAGTACACTTATTTATTCTGTGGTTTCAAGGATCATTTAACATTAACAAATACATTTATAGAACTTGCATATTATCAATATATGTATGGATAAAAATATAACAAGGTTTGAAAATACATCATTCATTTCTATGTATAAAAACAAAAACACTATACAATAATGGTTTTCTTTCAAGAGTTCTGAGAAATCAAAATTATTTCCATAAAGTCACTGAGACATTATTTGTCTTCTTTAGAATCATTCTCCCAGGGTACAGCAGTTGATCTGACAAGCTGCATGCCAGGTATCCTGTCTGAGGACAAACTGGAGAACGGAGCTGTCTTCCAGCGAGCCCACAATGCAAGTAGTGTGCAAAAGCATGAAACAGAGCCACTTCTGCTACTAACTTCCTTTGAAAATTTGTTATTTAAATTAAGCCACTTTTGTTGTTATTGTCTTCTTACTATTTTACGACATGAACACATGTTCCTAATTCATCTTTTGAACTTCAGTAGAATACATACTAAGAGGTAAAGCCCACGCAGGGCTGGGTGTGCATCTCAGTGTCGTAGTCTATATTTCTTACACGTGAGGACCAGGGTCTGATCATCAGGACTGGAACAAGACGAAGCCAAAGCATAAACAAAAGCTTCTTCAGGATACACACACGTTTTAGCAGTAAAAAGGAAAACTGTGACCAAAATGTTTGAGAGCCACAGCTTTATAAGATACAAGTTAATATCTGCTTCCTTAACTAAATGCATAGTTTAAAATATTGAAAAGAATATTCCACTTGTAATAGTAATCGGAGCTTTTATTTTAAAAAACTAAAATTAAATGTATATAATTTGCATAGGACAACAAATTCTAATTTTTCTATAAATTAAACTAGACAGATCAAAATATCTTCTGAGAGGAAAAAAAAAACAAGGCCAAAGACATGGCTTCACCTGATTTCTTATTACAATACAAAGCCACACAATAAAAATAGCACAATCCTGGCACAAAATGGATATATAGAGCAATGAAATAGAACAGAGAACAAAGAAAACCTGATGCAACAAAAGCAATCTGATTCTTGACAAAGAATCCCAAAATACTTGTGGAAGAAAAGACAGACTCTTTAATAAATGGTATTAGGAAACTGGATAACTATGAGGAAACTAAAACTCGATCCTTATTTCTCAGCCTTGTACAAAAATCAGCTCAATATGGATCAAAGTTATGTACAAGGCCTGGAACTTTGAAACCAATGGAAGAAAGCATAGGTGAAATGCTCCCATCTGTGGACTGCCTCAGTAAGCCTCCAACAGCATAGGACATAATAACAAAAATAAACGGGACTGTCAAATTTAAAAATTTCTGTACAGCAAGGAAAACAACTAACAGAGTGAAAAGGCAGCCTACAAAATGGTATAAAATGTTTGCCAGCGACGCTTCTGACAGGATGAATGTCCTAGAATATATGCACAACTAAAAGAACTCACCAAAAAAAAAAAAGTTCCACCAATAGGCAAATGAATTGAACTGACACTTCTGAAAAGAAGTATAAATGGCTAATGAGTACCTGAGAAAAGCTGAAGATCTTTAGCCTTTATGGAAATGCAAACTGAAATTATATTGAGATTTCATCGGAACCCAGTCAGAATGTCTATTATTAAGAATAAACAACAAAAAAAAAACCAAATGCTGATGATGCAGGAGGAAAAAACTCTTCAGCACTGAGGGGCATGTGTGACTTTACATCCATGATGGAAATCACTATGGTGGATCCTCCGAAACTGAAAACTCTCTGCGCTCATACGTGGGACTTCTCAGGAGTGGCAGGCTGTCGGGTGTGTCACGCTGAGATTCAGCTGTGTGACGTTGGAATTCAGTCGTGCAATGCTTGACTAACAGTGCGTGATTGGTGAATTAGTCCACGGGTGAATTAAGCATAGTTCAGTATGCTGCTTTCCATCCAATCACTTCAAGTTTATGATAGCTTCTTTCACAAATAGTTACAGCTTCTTGGTTTCCCATTCAATGATATGAAAAGAGTGAGCCAAATTAATTTAACTGAAGAAACAAATAACTAGGACAAGCCCCAGCTGAAGAGCCAAGAACATGCAGTTAGATGGAGCTGGGGGACCCCAGACTTGGAAGACACGAAAGCACCTTAACACCAGAGCAGCGACATGCAGGAGGTGGAATCGCAACCGAGAGGGTGCCAGGAGCTCCTCCCCATTCCTTAGCATCTCGCCTTGTAATACTTTCAAGGGATAATAATATTCTTTGCTTTCTCTCCTGCCTTTACTCTCAATTTTTCTAGCATAATTCTACCATGTAGTGTGAGACAGCCATGCAAGCATATCTCCCAGAAAGACTCATTCTTCTTTGGCCTTAACTGTTCGGTTCATTCAGCAGTTGTTCCCCTCCTTTTGCTCGGTTTGTATGAGTTGCGTTTCTTGAGGGCTTGCCATAGTTGCCCAAGGGCCCGGCCTGGGTAGCTGGAGTTAGTGGAAACTATGCTGCCTGTGGACACTTGCACCCGTGCCCGGCTCCCCTTAGACGGGACACACTCAACCCTGCTGAACTTCATTTCCGTATGTGTGAGGTGAGGATTAAATGAATGCCAACGTAACAGGGGAGTGTGAGCACCAACAAGGAAAGGTACAACGGATCATATTTCAGTGGGGCTTTGCCAAGAGGTGGGAAAATGTCCTTGAGCAAGAACAGGGTTCCTGGGCCCTGATCTAAATGCTCTATCTGCAACTGAAATGTCCCATTTGTGAGGTTTCTTATCCATAAAGTCAAGCAGATAACAATGCTTCCTGACTTTGTTGTAATGATGAGATGAGCTAAATTATAGAAAGTGCTAAATGCTGGTGAATATTCTCCAGGTTCTAGGACACTAATGGTTATGATCATCAAACCAACCAACCAATCAAAGATGAACCAACCAAGACAAAAAAGCAACCAGTAAGATAAACATCACCTTTCTCTGTCATTAAAGCACATAGGCAGCTCAAGCCTTCCCAGGATTGCTTTGTTGGTTGTGGTGAAGTGACGCATCGAGGAAGTTGAGACTTGATAAAAGGAAAGACTAACGTTAGGTCCTCTGGATTACGAGGAATATCATCTGTGATTACCCTTGTCAGCACGTGTTGAGAGCTGGTGGCGAGATCCCGAGCATTACTAAGGTTGCTGAGGTTAACCACACAATTACATAAATCTTTTCTAGCACATTCTGAGCACTTGAAAAATGAGATAAAATGTAGGATACCATATGAATAAATAAGATAACTACATCCATATTTAAGCAATTTATAGGCTTGGTTTTCTCAGAAAAGAAGTACTAAATATATTCTTTCCTGGAGAAAATTTAGTCTGCCTCAGGGAATGTATCTGAGTTATAATTATTTTTCTTAAAGTTGGCAAATAAAGAACATTTTTAATATAAATTAGAGGAGTGGAAATGATAAAATTTTAGAGGAATGTCTTCCTCAAGATAATCACATATACTATCAAAAGGAAGTAAGTATAATAACAATTATACTATTTTTATTATGAAACTTTCTCAAACAGAAGATGGAGCTTCTTGAACCAGATTAATACAAAAGCTACATTTCCAGGTTTGAAGTGATGATGCCAATAATGAAAATTTATCCCCAGAATCTTTTTCCTGGCAATAATAACTGTCAGAAAAAACAAGACACTATTACTTGCAAAAACGGGTTCAATGTTTTGAACTGGTAAGAAAAGGGAGCATTAACTCAATGGGCTACCAGATTTCAAAGCACATTTTCATTTTAGAAATGGTAAATATATGGAAATCCATGTTGATTAATCTATGAGAAAAAGCAATATGATAAACACATCAAACCAGGTTGAGGCTCCCCAAATAGAGGACATGAGAGACCCTGGAGAGTCACGGCTCCAGGCAGGTAAACTCCTGACCCCATGCACGCTGCGCACCCTTTACCCAGCACACATTCAAACTGCACTCGACCAAAGCACGTAACAACCTGCGGTGTATGTGCTAAAAGCCATATTCAAAGGGAACATTCCAATTCCACAGATCAGAGTAATCTCCCCCCTTAACTCCCTTGCTTTCCCAAGAATTTCCTAGTCCTGGTCCTGCCCTGCTCGCCCTTCTGAGAACTGCCTCACCCATACTCTTGAAGTTACGCTGTCCATTTCACATCAGACAGCTTGCCAGCTGTGTACATCTCGCCTTAGAGCTTGAAAACTGATGCAACCTCTTTCTCCACTCGTCAGTTTTGCCTTTAAAGCTTGTTTGAAATATTAAGACTCAGAACCCAGGTTCAGTCTGCCTGAATCTGTGTCTCCTGTGCTGCCATTCAGATCAGCTCAAATAAACTCATTGTTTCTCAGTCAATTTTTTCCTCAGTTTTTCTGAAGGGTCAAAAGTATGGAACAATAAAACTATCAAGTGTGCGAGCACATCTTGAAATCCCTTTCTAGAGCTACTTCAGAGAGACGTCATATATACACCTTTGAGACTGAATGAGAGTTTAGAAAACAGATTTAACATGTGTGAAAATCACATCTTGGTCAGACTAAGCACCACAATGCCACTGAGAGAGTAAGATTTAACTGTGCTTGCACTGATAAATATTAGTCACAGGAAAAATTCACTCAAGGAGCAAATGTCACTCTTGATAATATAACAAGAAAACATCATATTCTTTTTCCTCTTTCTTCTTCTTCTATTCTTGGTTTTCTTAATATCAAACAATATGTTGTAAGATGTGGTTTCAGAATCAAAATTATAAAAAAACTCACCATGTACTATTTCATTTCATTAAGCTACTTAGAGTAGAATCGTCTCAAATTTCAGTCTGAGGTTTTTGAATCAATAATATTCCAATTTTGTCTCTGCTTAATGAAAAGACCTGACTCTTGGAAGCAAGGTCCAAGTTGGGATCTAGGAGAAGGAACCCTTTGCTTCAACCGGGGACTATTAAGAAGACAGAGATCTCCGTGCTCTGGGGTATGATACACTGGGTAAATAAAAGAATGAAAATGTTCTTCATTTAGGCAAATCTGCCTCTTTTTATCCAAAGCAAAGCAGACTAATGTTACGCCTATTTCCAATGACAGATGCTTAACTATTTGCCGACAGATAACACCATCTAACATGTTTGCCTTAAGCTTCACTTCTCATATCTTCTGAGTGCTCATGAGTCTTATCACCCCCCGCCTGTTGTCTTCCTCCCATGCTGCAAAGACAGCCAGGACTGCCACACATGACTCCAGGACAGTGCAGTGCTGGGACGGACCACGCAGAACCAGGCATATGCTCACCACTTCTGGGCGTGGCAGAACCACGCCCACTACTGGCTCAGGAGTTAGGGGCTAATTACAAGGATCTGAGAATATTTCATCAGGCATAATTATTTCCAAGTATAGATGTGTCATGATTTTTATAGAAAATTAAAATTGCCTATGATATCAGATGCCCTAGGATAACTACCATCAACCCTTAGTATTTGCTCCAATTGACATCTATTTAAACAAAAATAAAATTGGGGGGGTTGAGGTTGGTAGGGATATGGGTAAAAATAAGAATTAACTCGTATCATATACTGGTACAAATTCCCCAATGTTAAGTGTGATTGTGAGCTGTATATAAAATATACCAATAAAGAATTCAATTTAAAAAAATAAAATTGGGATTATATTGCATATGATTTCTAATGAAATGAAATCTAACAGTTTCAACTCATAATTTTGACATATAGATTCTCTCTGTATCTTTAAAATTGTTTAAACTCTCAGTTTTGAATTCTGTTTTTTGTGGCAATATCAATAGATCTTTAGGGTTAAATAGTTATATTATCTCATATTTTAGCCACCCTTACATTTAACTACTTTAATTTCTTTGCATAGCTTTGGAAAACTTAATCTACTAACATAAAAGACTTTAACCCTTTAATTTATTATCTTTCAAGAAGGTATTATCAGTGTATAAAACTACTACAGCATTCAAGGCACTTATTTACTTTTTGCTTCTGCCAGAATTAACTATGATTATTTTTAATTTAAAAATATATTCTATTGTATGGGTACAATATAATTTCTTGTGAAGGACACTCTGTATGATTTTAAGTTCTTAAATTTATGGTTAAAGAAAAAAATACTCATGTGAATTGTAGGTTTTTATGTAAATACAATTATTAATTCTCTGAGTTAATACCAAGGAGTACAAATGCTATACCATATGGTACTGCAGGCTTACTTTCAAAGAAATTTCAAAATTGTCTTCTAAAACAACTGTTGTATTTTGCATTACCATCACAAAAAAGGAGGGTCCTTGTCACTCTGTCTTCACCAGCATTTAATGTTGCCAGCATTCTGAATTTTCATCATGCTAATAGGGCTGAAATAATATCTCATTATTATTTTAATTTGAAATGTCCTAGTGGCATTGAAATATTCTGTTGAACCTATTTCTCTATGCTGATTTGGCATCTGTGTGTTCCCTTTGTTCATTTTCTGTTCAGATATTTTGACCATATTTAATTGTTCTAGTTCTTACTGTCAGTTCTACTATTAGTTCTCTGTGTAATTATTAGTATTCCAGTCCATTATTAGCTATGCATTTTTCTAAAATGCTCCTAGTCTGTCGCTTGTATTTTCATTCTTTATAAGAGTGTCTTTCACAGAGGAAGGGACTATAATTTTAATGAAGCCAATTTAATAATTTTTATTCCATAGATTGTGTCTTTGATACTGTGTAATGTAACTGACAAACTAAACTTGTTATAATGAAAAAAATATGGTTACCAAGACCTTGTCCTCTTTTGTTTTCTAAAAGCTTCACAAATTTGTACTTTACATTTAGATCTATAGTCAATTTTGAGTTAATTTTTGTGAAAAGTATAAGGTATGTGTTTAGATTAATTAATTTTGGTATGTGAATATTCCAGCATCATTTTTTGAAGACTATATTTTCTCTATTGAAGTGGCAAATCAGTTGACTTGGGTCCAGGATTTAGCTCAAGTAGTATTGCACCTACCTTGAAAGCACAAGGGCCCAAATTCAATCCTCAGTACTGCACACAAACACAAAAATCAGTCGATATACTTCTTTGCATCTATTTCTGGCTTCTCTACTTTGTTCCACTCATCTTTTTGGATATTCTTTCATCAATACACCCTATCTTGATTAGTGTATCTTCAACTAAGTCCTGAAATCAGGTCATATTATTCCACTAGCTTTATTCATTTTCCATATCATATTCTTTGTCATTTAATTTTTCATATAAATTTTAAAATCAACTGTCATATTTTAATGTGGTAGAATTTTCATTGAAGTTGTGTTAAATCTATGCATCACTTTAAAAAATCTTGAAAACAATGAGTCTCCTATCCATGCATAAGGAGTAACTCAATTATTTAGTCCTTCTTTTAAAAACTATTTTATTATTTATTTATAATATTTAGTTTTTCA
>PVIC010003742.1:0-67107 GCA_004025085.1 Thryonomys swinderianus | reverse complement strand
TTTTTTTTTTTTTTTTTTGAGACAGGGTCTCGCTTTGTAGTTCAGGCTGGCTCTGAGCTCACTATGTAGCCCAGGCAAGCCTCGAACTCAGCAATCCTCCTGCCTCTGCCTCCCGAGTGCTGGGATTATAGGCATGAGCCACACCTGGCACAGCAATGTCGTATGTGGTACTGATTGCTGGTGGGCATGAGTCACTACACCCTGCATTGTTGTATGTGATTACTGGGGATCAAACCAGGGACCTTGTGCTTCCAGGCACTGGAACCACTGAGCTAAGTCTGCAGCCCCTAAGGAAACAAATTCTTTACAGGATGAACTGAAAATACAAACATTAAAAGACTTGCAGATAAGACAAGCAATTTTTAGCGAAGTAGGCAATTTGACTTTAACTTACTTATTTTCACAAACCTAAATTGTAGACCTTAGCTTAATTTGGCCCAACTATTTTGATTAGACTGAGTCTTTACTACAAATTCTCCCCTTCAAAATAAGTGTGTGGAAGTTAATGCTATTAACTCAGAAATAATGCATCTTAAGGAAATAGGAAAGAAGAAACTAATATATAACACTATAAGAATTTCCTTCTCAACTCCAGCATTTTCCCTCCATTTCACAGAATAGAAAAAAAATGTTACACTTAGATTGTGGAGGCTTTTTGGAATCACATAGCTGGACAGGGGAAGCCAATACTCAAGCTTAAATCTTCTGTCTTCCACAGTCCACTCTTCCTTGATGCCTAGTTCTGCTCCAAGCAGAGTATGAAATAGAGAACAGAGAGGCACACAAATGAATATGATGTGGTCCTCCCTTTCAGGGGGTTCGCAGCTTAGTAGGGGGACTGATACTCATCTAAATTCAAGCCCGCTGTCCTGGGGATGAGACCCAAGCTAGAGGGAAGACCAGAAGAGAAGTTTCTTGGGATGGAGCTTGAAGGATGAACAGATGTTTATCAAGAGGAGGATACATTCCCACAAGCTTTCTTCCCATTTCTTTTGAGATCACCCTAAACATAGACATTTTCCTTGACTTCACTTGACATCATCAGAAGAGATCACGTGTTTGCCTTCTTTACACCCTACTTAGTATAGACACTTAGTACAGCTGTGTTTAAAAGGCAGAAGGGACGGAAAGTGGGAATAGTTAGGTGACCCGCTGATGTCACTAATAATGGAAAAGACAAAAATCTCTCCTGCCCTTGACTGTTACTAAAGTATGTGGCTGCTCTAGAGATATCACCTTATACTTCTCCTTTTTAAGGGACCCAGAGTGATACACTCTACAATGCTGTGTCTAGGGCTTAGCTAAGTTTTCAATTTGCTAAAACTTTTAACTGGCAAATGCTTTCTCCCCTAACATTAGAACTTATAAAATTCTTGTCCTTACCAGAACCCTTCAGGTAAATTTAAAACTCATAGATTCATTTATTTGTCAAATAACTAGCTGAGGGCTGGGGTATAGCTCAGTAGTACAAGATATTCTTGCCATATCCCAGGTCCTGCTTTTTATTGCCAGCACCAAACAAACAAAAAGAAACTGAGGTAATTATTACTATCCCCATCCTAGAAATGACACTACAGGGCTTCACAGGTGTTGAATTTTTTTCAACTGGATCCCTTGAAGACTTAGTGATTTCATTTTTTAAAATTTTGCAAACTGTTTTATTCAGTTCTCTTTTTAAAGAAAACTTCTCGGGGCCAGAGATTTAGCTCAGTGGTTCCAGTGCCTGCCTAGCAGTGGAAAGTCCCAGTTACCACATAGAACAATACCGGGAGTGGTGGCTCACAACCACCAGCAATCAGTACCACATACCACAAATGCCAGGTTTGGTGGCTCACGCCTGTAATCCCAGCACTTGGGAAACAGAGGCAGTAGGATTGCCGAGTTCGAGGCTTGCCTGGGCTACATAGTGAACTCAGGGTCAGCCTGAACTACAAAGCAAGACCTGTCTAAAAAGAAAAAAGAAAAAGAAAAGAAAGAAAGAAAGAAAGAAAGAAAGAAAGAAAGAAAGAAAGAAAGAAAGAAAGAAAGAAAGAAAGAAAGAAAGAAAGAAAGAAAGAAAGAAAGAAAGGAAAGAAAGAAAGAAAGAAAGAAAGAAAGAAAGAAAGAAAGAAAGAAAGAAAGAAAGAAAGAAAGAAAGAAAGAAAGAAAGAAAACTCAATGATCAGGCAGTTGGTAACTACAGAAGCAACAGTTAAATATACAATTTGACTTTGTTATATATACTGACTACAGTATATTCTGTCAAATCTAAACTTAGAATAATTGCTGGTGTTAACTGGCAAAATCTAGAATTTCAATCCTGTATTCCTATTTCAAATATTTTCTTCACCTTTGTAAAAAAAAAAAAAAGCTGCTTAAACTGCTCATAGACTTGAGTGTCATCCATTGTATTTTTAAATATAATGGATGAAATTCTATGTATAATATTTTTTGTAGATTTAAAAATGATGGACCTATTTAAAGCCAGTAAAGAAATGTGATTTGTTATAAAGCTGTTATTTCAAAACAAAGTGAAGTTTATCAGATTCTGCCCCCCAAAATAGTTACACCTCTGGCCTAGAGAAATAACCTAAATTAAAAGCAACAGTTAATGGATTTGGTATCCCTTTTTCATGCCTTATCTGTGACCAGTGTCATTCATTGTTTGCCTAGTCTACTCCCAAATGGACACAATATATGTTTCCATTCTGTACAGATATTAAAACATGGTCTGACAAACACTAGAGATAAATGGGGGAGCTGATAACTTCAAATGTGTATTTTACAAGAAATATACCATACACTTCTGAGAATTTTCTTGAGTCAATATTTTAAGTCATATTGTTGCCCACTTCTATTAGCCAAATGTAAAGGGTTCAGTGCAGGATAGAGCTAAAACACTTTGCTAATTTATGTTTATTGATAAGAAACTTGGCTAGAGGAAGAAGAATACGCTTTTACCTCAATAAAGAGTGCAGCTTTAGAATTTGGAACTTAATATTGCCGCAGTGCTAGTGGGGAAAATGCGTCTGGAAATTCTACCATCAAGGACATAAACCCATGCTGTACTACAAGCCCATCTACCAACAGACACACTTCTTCGTGGGTAAGTGAAGAATTAAGAGTTTTGGCTGCCACCAACAGAGGCAACTCTGAGAATGCATTGGAAAGCTCTGGGAGCCCACGAGTCTAAAGGACTTGAGCAGAGAAGAACAAAAAGACTCCATGCGGTTGGGAAGTAGGCTCAGGTTCATCAAGAGCCCTAAGGTTAGTGCACAGCTGCATGTTTTCATCTCTTCCTTTCATGCCTAAGAGTCAACATCCAGGAAAAGATTGTGTGATTGGCCAAGGTTTCTCACACGCTCACTCCTTGGCTGAGCAGGAACAGGGAGAGAAAGGATGAGGCCTTTGTGTCTCCTTAGAGATGCATCTGGATTTGTGTTGCCACCAAGACCTCACACGACTGGGGAAAAAGACTTCTCCAAATGGAATCCGATGTCCTGTTGAAGGGGGGAATGGATCTGCCAAAACAATGTAAGTGTTTACTGATGATCAAGAACTGCAAACACATTGGTAGGATTCCAGGGAGAGTCGTCACGGGACTACTGAGTGTCCAATACAGTTATGAACATAACACGTGCCAGACCCTGGGCTACGACTGAGTTGCATTGCTTTCTGAACCTACATAACAACTCTGCTAAGTGTTCTCACTATTATTTCTGTCTTACAGTAAGATGAAAAATAGTTCTTATATCTATTAAGATGAAGCAGGGACTTTAAACCATAACATTTTTGAGATTTGAGGCCTCAGAATTCTTTCTTGGGGATGAGTGTGTGCACTGGAGGATGGTTTGCACCATCTCTTTTCTCTCCCATTAGATACCGATAATTCCCTGTCCCTCGGCTGTGACGATCAAAAGTGTCTCCAGATGTTGCTTAAATAATTCCAGGGTAGAATAATATTACTGCCAGTGGATAACTGCTCAGATACAGTGATTTGCCCAAGTCACACTAGTAAGGATGCCGTGCAATGTCCAAACCATGTGTTTGTGACACTTTACAAAGCACTTTAAAAATATCTTAATTGAATATTGGCAAATTACACTTGCATATATTTATGGAGATTACAAGGTGATGGTTGATATACGTATACAATAGGCAGTGGTTGAATCTAGATGCTTAAGTCATCCATCTCTTTGAATACCATTTAATCTTTCCTTTTTTCTGAAGCATTGCACTCTTAGAGCAACATTTCTTTCCTTCTACCCCAGCCTCAGTGTCTGGTAACCACTATGTTACTCAGTGCCACCACTGAGTTACTTTGAATTAAATTTCAATATTTTGTTTATTTGCCTGTCTTATTTCACCTAACATAATGTCTTCCAGGTTCATCTGTTGTCACAAGAGACAAAATTTCTCTCATTTTTAAGGCCGAAGAACTTTCCTTTGTGTATATACCATATTTCTTTACCTATCCACTTATTAATGGATTCTTGGTTTGATTCTGTCAGTTGGTTATTGTGCATAATACTGCAATAATCATGAAAAGGTAGTGTACCTTTGATATAATGCTTCCGAATCCGTTGGATCTATACCCAGAAGTAGGTTGCTGGATCACATGGTATTTCTAATTTTAGGTTACTCAGTTTTCCATAATGGCTATACTAACTTACATTCCTACCAACAGTGCACAAGGATTATTTTTTTCCACATCCCTACCAACACTTGCTAGTTTTCATCTTCTTCATCATAGCCATTCTCACAAGCATGAAATGGTATCTCACTGTGATTTTAAGTTACATTTTCCTGAGGATTACTGAAGATGAGCATTTTTAAATTTATCTATCGGTCATTAGTATGTTGTCTTTAGTGAAGTATTTTTCTTAATTTTTAAATCAAGTTACTTTTCTTCTTCCTATGGCATTATTTATGCTGCTTATATACTTTAAATATTAACCCTTTTATCAGATATATAGCTTACAGTTACAGTATTTTATCCCAGTCTGTAGGTTGTCTCATCACTCTTGTTTTCTTTGAGATGTAGAGGATTTTTAGTGTGATGTAATCACATTTGTCTGCTTTTGCTTTTGTTGCCTGAGCTTTCAGAGTCAAATCCAAATAATCATCACTAAGACCAATGTTATGTAGTTTTTACCTTGTTTTCTTCTAGTAGTTTTATAGTTTTAGGTCTTATGTTTAAATCTTTAATCCTTTCTGAGTTGACTTATGCAGGTGGTGTGAGATAAGGGTTCAGTTTCATTCTACTGCATGCTGATATCCAATTTTCTCAATATCCTTTATTAAAAAGATTTTTTCTTCCATTGTGAGTTTTTGGCACTGTAGTCAAGTCAACTGGTCATAAATGCGTGGGTTCATAAAGCACTTTCACACAGATTATTTCACTGTGTCTGACAACACTCTTGTGGGAGAGGTAAGACAAGTTTGGTTGGCTTCATATTGCTTTTGAAGAAATGGAGATTCATACAGTTTTTGACTTGCCTGAGATCATTTAACTCAGTTTTGCAAACTAACTCTCTAAATCTTCTTTGTGTGGGATTAGTTTGTTTGGTTTTGAGGGCTGTTTGTTGGTTTGCTTCCTTTTCGCCCAGTATTTTTTTAGTCTGCCACAGTTTTAAGTGTAGAACTAAAATTGAGAATGAATTCCTTGAACAAACCGTTAAGGAAGAACATAAGTTATCCTTAAGTGATTAGGTCTGAATAATTTAAAAGAAGTAAGAAGTCATGGGAAGGAAAAGAAACAAAGAATAAGAAAGGGAGACAGAAAAGAGAAAATAAAGCATCTGGATGTTCTGAAGTTTTCTCCTCACTCCCACCAACAGCAGCCCTCCTGAATAATAATTCAGTATGCACCCGAAAGAACTAAAGGGGAAAGGTCCTTTGGGTTTCATCCCAGGACAGCTTCTTCTAACATGCTGAAGCACAGTTTTATTTATGACTCAGAGGGAGGACTGACTCACAAATACCACTTTACCACTTAGCCTTTCATTGAAGGTCCACGGCCAAGACCAGGTCAAATGCAAGGCAGCTTGGAGTAAGAGATCAGATGAGCTCATGGTCCAAGGCAGAATGGCTGCACATGCGTGGGGAAGAAAGATCTGACAGCTGGGATGTTCGTGACTTAAAAGCAAAACAAACTCCTAGCTAATCAGGAACCACGGCAATGCCTGAAAAGAAATCAACACGCCTTGGTGAATTAGCAGAGCTCCCCAACCTTGTCCCATCTGTATGGAAGTGATAGCCAGCAGTGAGAGTCAAGAACTACTAGTGATCCTGCTGCCGACAGAGCATCAGCTGGCATCGCTGACTTATCCAGCCACCCCTGGCCACGTGTCTCAGATACACAGCAACCACCCTCGCCATGGTGAGTGTGTGGCTATCACGGGACAATGAGAGGTAGTAGAGTTGTATGAGCAAGACCCCAGGTTAAGCCAGCTCTCCCTTTTCCTACCTCTCCCATGTTGTAGTGCAGTGTAGCCAAGTAGAGTTTGTGAAGTCAACAGACCATATGAAAGCCCTGGCTCTGGTTTTCTGTCAGTGTGATTTTTGGCCATGGTCTGTCCTTTCTTTTGAACTGTTTCTTCACCTCGGAGATGGGAATAATCATACCCACCTCCTCAGGATTACAGTGAAGACCAAAGGGTAGGTACAAGACACTTTGGATAGTGAGTGCTGTACAGTCAGTGCTCACTCAAGGTATTAAGGTCCTTCACGCTAGAATCTCAAACCCGGCTGCCCTCTGCTGTACTAAGCTCATTCCCCTCTGCTGTCAACCAGCACATACTAAATTCAAAGGCATGGATTTAAATCCTGCCTTCCTGTTATACTCAGCTGATAAGCCCCCAAATATCTTCTTCTTTTACTTTAAGAGATCTTTCCTCCTTTTCATGAACCACAGCCACTTCCGAGAATTCTTTAATGAAAGAATTGGATAGAGTGGTAGTAAATGTTATTCCTAGCAATTGCTTCTGCAATGAACTCCTGGCACAATACTGTATTTACTTAGTTCTTGTCATACATAGAATAATTCTAAGACATATACAGTACTCCCTGCTCTTTGAGAGCATATTCTTACTCATATTCATTCATGCACATGAAGTCATCCATCTTTAAGGAGACAAAAAACTTAGCAATAAAAGAAAACAATTTCTTTATTTTTAAATTACATAAGTGTAAAACATCCCATGAAAAGATTTAAAATATCAGGTCAATTGTGTTCTTAACCAAGTAGCAATATCCTATCTAAATCACACAAATACCTAAATATATAATTTACTATATCTCTTTCCACAGCTGACTAGTGATATAAGCAGGACCAACTTTATTTTCTCCAAGTAGAAACTTCTGCCTGACAAGAAGATAGGAAACTCAGAATCTCTTCTAAATTAAAGTGTAAAATGTTGATAGACTTTGGAAGTTACTGATAGACAACGGAAGATTTTTCTAAGGGAAGTTGCTTTCCAAAGAAGAATCTAGGCTCATACTAATAAAAGATGTGAAATTTGGACATCACCAGGTAAAACTTAAGAAGAAACCAGGAAAAGTCTCCCTATTATCCATCTCTGAAGCGTAAGAAATATATTTCAATGTAAGGTTTGTTTTTGACTTGCCTCAAGTATCTGTTTCTGAGTGTTTTGGAGATTCAGGCAAAGAATCAAAAGAGTGAAAACATCACAGGGCCTTTGGGTTTTTATCTTGCTATGTATTACAAGTCAGCTTTCTTCTGTAAGATTAAGCATGGCAGGGTAGTTAACTGTCCTCTCGGTATCCTTGTCTCCTTTCCTAATAGTGGTGACATTCTTTACATTCAGGAATGGAGACACCTTGTCAGGCCCTTTGCAGCTTTATATGGGCATGTGATTTAGCCTGGCCCTTGAGAAGTGTCACGTGACAGCTTCCAGGAATGTAATTCAGAAAGTCTACATAAGCCTTTCGTAGATTCTTCTCTCTCCTGTTGCTGAAATACAGCACCACTGAGTGGCGGCTGGGGTAAAGCCCAGCCACAGAGCAAAAGCAACACAGAAAGGAGAGCCTGGCATCTGACCCCATGGGTCAGCCACCCTGACCACCTGCCTGTGGAGACACGAGGCAAATTCCTTTGAACTTCTATTTTGTCCTGGTTGTTTGTTTCTAGGATTTTTCCCTCAGAGCTGTGCAATCCTCACTAATATGAAGGTGAGAATGGGATCTCAGGATAACCCCCAAAGCCTATTGTTTGCTCCAGAGTTTATTTGGCCTCTTGTTCAGTTATTAGTTACAAATTTAGCATTTGGGTAAATAGCCAACATATATCACTTCTTTACTAGTTAAATGCATTCAGAGTATGACATGACTGCTTAAAGCAGAGTTGCAAAAATAAAACACTTCTTTTTGCTACTGTTAATCTTATTGGTATGTTTTACATATGCATAATGATCATATTCATCATGGGGAATTTGTACCTGTATATAATGTATCTCAATCCTTCTTTCTTTTTCCCCAATCCCCTTCTTTCCTTTCAACCCCTCTTCCTCTCCTTATTTACAAAAATTTTGTCTCTATTTTTTCCTTCTATTCTTTTTCCTTCCTTCTTTACTCCATCCCCTTTTCTTTGCCTCAACCCCATTCAAACATTTTCTTCCCATTTACCAATATTAGTTACATGTTTTTGTCCTTATTTATACCTTTAGCTTCTCACACCACAGAAACAATATTATATTGGAACATGTGTGTCTAAGTTATTTCACTTAAGGGTACAGTGTATCCATTTACTGTGGCTCAAGGTTATCCTTCTTCACAGCAGAGTACTATTCAATTGTATAAAAATACCACAGTTTTATCCATTCTTTGATTGATGGGCATTTGGTCCATTTCTAAGATTTAGATGTTAATAACTATGCTACTATAAACACAAGTGTGCATATATCAGTGTAGTATGATTTTTTCAATTCTTTTAGAAAAATATGAAGAAGGGAATAACTGAGTCAAATGGAACCTCTAGCTTTAGTTTTGTGAGGAAACTCCAAACTGATTTCCACAGTGGTTGTACCAGTCTTCATTCCAACCAAAAGCAGAGAAGGGTTCCTTTTCCCCACATCTCCACCAGTATTTGATTGATTTCTTCATAATGTCCATTCTTTCTGGAGTAAGATGAAATCTCAGTGCTGTTTTAATTTGGATTTCTCGAATGACCAGTGAGGCTGAACATTGTTTCATATATTAATTTACCATTCACACTTCTTCATCAGAGAAGTCTCTATTCTTTTCAGATGCCCATTCTTTAACTGAGTCTTTACATTGAAGGGGTCTGATTTTTTTTATTTGTTTATACATTCCAGATGTTAGCCTGGCAAAAATTTTTTTTGCTCATTCTGTGGCCTGTCTCTTCACTTTGTTGGTGGTTTCTTTTGTTGTGTAAAAGCTTCTTAGTGAGATACCATTTGTTGGCTCTTTGTTTTATTTCCTGTGCAATCAGGATTAATAAAACCTCTTTCTAAGTTGGTAGGGACCTGCACACATGCACAGGTGTGCTTGCTTTTCACTGAGACAGCAGCTGGATAGGTGGAAAGCTTTCTTTCCAGTGTACAACATCTGGGGGATTCTGAGAGCCCAATTGCATTTCCATTTTGTTGAGGAGGAGAAAATAACTCATTGTCTGTACCGTGTGGTTAAGTACCCTCTGATTTATTTACCTATCTGCATTCAATTAGAAAAGTGCCATGATTTTCTATTTATTTATAGACATCATTTTGGTGATGCCGGTATGTTACTGTCTGTTGTTCACTTCCCCGCGCAGAGAGGTGTGTTTACAAAGCCCTTCCCCACAATTAGTGTCACTCAGTGGAACAAGGCACCTCTGTTTCATACCTGCCACAGCTGTCATGCTCTCTTCAGAATGAATTGCAATGAGAGATGACTTGAGTCCCCCATTTCTTGAGAAAGTAGTATAAAAAGTGTTATTGCAGTGGGCCTGGCTCAAGGGGAAGCCGTATCAGGTGTTATGCTCTGCGACAGCCCCAAGCTTAGAAAGCCTCCTCTACTACATTTCCAGTTAATTATGCCTTTACTTTTCAATAGCTCTGTGTCATAAAAAGGTGGCAGGTAGTCGATTCGGATTAGCTTTATCCTGACAGGTGATGGCAGACCTCAGACGACACATTAATCAGGCTGTTGGCCTGGGTATTCTGCACATGCGACTGCCACTGAGCATGTTTAAATGTGGGGTAGAGGAGTGGGGGAATATTTTTATAGCTATGTATTTCATTGGAATTCCAATAACAGGAGAGTCAGTGTCTGTTTGAAAAAATATAGAACATGCTCCACTGCTGTTTAATTTGTCTTTAAGACACTTTCCTATTAACATAAATTGCTTGAAGGAAAAGCATGATGTAGGTAATATTTTTCTCCGAACATAAAGCCCTCTGAAAGCTTTGAGGTGTTTTTTTAAACAATTGTTCTGACCTTTTCCATTGTTTTGAGTACCTCAGATGCAGCCCAGACCAAATGTACTTCGTCCTGTGCCACATCCAGGGTCAGCAGCAGAGGCTGAGGGATTGGTCAGACTTTCTTGTGCTATCGAGAGCAAGTGCTGCTCAGAAATACTGTTGCCCCAAAGGGAACAAAAGGCTCATGGGTCACAGAGTTCTGCTCCAAACATCAACATCACCAGTGGATTAGAGACACTTCCTTCTCATCCTATGTATACTCAGGAAAATGCAATGGAGAATGGAAAACTGCCTGGGTTAATGCCTGACACTTCCCAGGGCAGGCTTCCTGTGTGACAGAGGCATGACTGACAGTGGCTTAACCCATCAGCACCTTTATTGTTTGTTTAGTAAGACATTTACATAAAGCAAGGCCCCACTGGCCTGGAGAATCCATGACTTCACCACAGATCCAGATCCCTTGCGTCCTCCCCTGTGTAGGCAAACTTTCTTCCACAGGGCCCTTCAGAGTCAAAAGATACTTCAGCTATCAGCTTCTAGTTGAGCCTTCCACTGCATCTCTCTTGTCAAGAGAGGTGTTTCCAGAAGTTTCCAGATGTTGTTTCCCAGAAGCCCACAGGCAAACTGCAGCATGTAGCCACCTCTAGTCAAACAGCCAGGAAAGCCCATCTGGAATTTTTCTCTCTTAAGCAGGACATGGGCAAAGGAGAAAGGAATTGAGACAGGCTGATGAGCCGGCCTACAAACAGTGACACAGGACAGCCCCTGGCAATGCAGGGATGAAAAGTTGGAGGTAGCCACATAGTTGCCCTCCTCATCCTCCACTCAGAGTGGACATGACCCATGGCCTTACTGTGGCAGCTGTCTGGTTTCAATCCTGCAGTCTAAGGGAACTCGCTATACTATAACCTAATCAAATCCTTTGTCCACTAAGAGCTGTAATGATTCCCTACTGGGACATCATCCATACTCCTTGGTACTTAATGACATCTGTGTTCACTAGGTAAATGATAATGGTTCACTTCTTATTTACCTCAAGAACTTTCTCAGCTCTACTCCTTTTGTGTCTGATACTCCATTTCCACTGAACTTTCACTTTTTCCATTGCACCTCAGTTTCCCGTTTTTGTTGGCTGCTTCCTCTGCTTGAAACCTTTCCTATTCACACACGCATGCTTCTCCACCAAGCTAACCTTCTTGTTTTAATTTTCACTGGAGATAATAAACTGATTCTGACTCCCAAGCCAGGTTCATTGCCCCTCCTATAAGCCCTCCTGGAAACATGTACTTGCTTTTCTGAGTGTGAGATGCAAAACAGGATTTGGGGAAGAAAATGAAACATTTCTTTGAGAAAGAACAAAGATCAGACAAATGAAAGACAAACTTTACCTCTTTATTTCACTTGATCTCACTCTGGGGCCCTATTCCAGTGTGGAAAGGTAGGTGTTGGCCACAGCCTAGCAGTTTAGTGCAGTGGATAAAATCATGTGGTTTAAAGTCAAACCCCAGCTTCACCACTGACTTAGCTTTTCTAAGTATCAGTTTCTTTATCTGTAAAATGGGGACAAGGGCAGCATCTATCTATACTAGATACAGTTGGTTGCCCCTCAATATCTATCTCTACTTTCAGTGAGTGGTTTCTGTGAAAGTCTTTATCTCAAAGAAAGTGAGATCCTGAGAAAAATAGGTCCCCTATTTTTCATATGGTCCTGGTGAGTACTGTAAGAATGAAGAGAAGCCTGCGAGGCACTTGAAGGAAGCCCAAGAGACACAATGCCATTATCATCCAGATGATTCTTACAGGCCAGGGACAAAGTTTTCTTCTCATGTCTCAGGCAAATGCAGATAGTTATGGAAGGTAATCCCTGAAGATACTGATTTTGTCTGAGTAAAATGCTTTAATATTCATCACTGCCCAGTCAAAAGCCAAAATCCCATAAAGAACAATCAGAATAATTTTTATTATAACACAGCAGCTCTGTCCTTGTCAACTGATACCAGAATACTGACCCTCAAATCATGTCTACTTATTTTAAAAAATTGTTCTTAGGAAACAAAGATCAGACACTTAAAAATTGGCAATAACTGGTTGCATGTGGTTGCCATGAACGGCCTCATTTTATAAATGGGCTTGATTTATTTGGGGGATGTTAATTTACATTTGTCCTGTTCACTCATCACTATCCATTTATTACCAAACTTTTTTTTTAACTGCAGACTGTAAATTCCTCCAGAACATATGGACCACATAACTTTCTTGGATACATAATTAACAAGGATTTTTTTAAAAACTAATTATAACAAAATATGGTACATTTAGTTTAATTTTCAATTTAATGCTTGAAGGTGCATAGGAAATTTAGCTTCGTGGCTGAGAGATGGGGAAAGCTGCCATGTATACACTCCACTCACAAGAGCAGGTCTGGGAAACAGATGTTTGGAGGAGCAAGGGAGAGATGAGGATAATGAAAAAGTCTATATGAAATGATATCAATGATTAAAGGCCAGGATGTAGTTCATGCTCATTAATAGATGGGGAGAAAGGAATAGGAAAGGGAAATCTCAAAGTTATCAAAGAACATAAAAGACGGTCTGCTCTGGGCACAGGCAAACTGCCTTCCTTCTGGCTCCTTTACAAGTGTCTTTCTCCCCCTTTGTGCAGCACTGCAGCGTGCTAGGCAGCCAGTGGCTGTGGGCACCGAACAGGAACTGGCTCCCGCGAGAGGCGAAGGCCAAGGAGCCCCTGGAAAATCGGATGGGAATGACTCTCTGGCCTCAGGGTTGTTTTAATAAGAGAATTGTTTCATGAAACTATTCAGGGGAGTGGAGGCTATTTCCAAAAACTGTATATATGTTTTAAATTCAAAATACCTTTAGAATTTATGTGTTGGGGAGTTTTTGCTCTCCTTGGTTATCCCAGCCACTGGTCACAGTTAGTTCTTAATTTGGGTGTTCAGAAATCTATGTCATCTGCTTTGGATATTTTACTCTGATTGCTACACAGATGTGTCCATTGAGGACTTGGGGGTATACCTCAGTGGTAGAGGGCCTGTCTCATGTGTGCAAAGCCCCGGGTTTAACTCCCACCAGCATGTGCGTGCGTGCACACACACACATACACACACACACACACAAATCAATAAATAAAATTGTATGCTAGGAAGTTGCAAGAAACATCACATTGTACAAATTGTGATTAGAAAGCCCCATTCAGACAGGCTCAAGGAATAAAAAGGGAATAAATTGCCTCACATAACTGGGAAGCCCACAGATAACATTTGTTTCATGTAAGGCTCGACTGAGCAGCTCAGCCTAACCAAGGTTCTGGCTCTCTCCATTTCTGTGCTCTTTCTTCTGTATTTTGCCTTCATCCTGAAGCACTTCACAGTGCCCTCTTCCCCGGCCTCACCCTTGAAGTGTAGAGCTTTTGATGGAATCACAAAGTGAATGTCAGTTTGCCAATCTTACACCTCATACCATTCAACCTTGTAGATTCTCTGAGGGAAAAGAGTAGTTTCTCTTCTCCAGTAAATCTTGTTTCTCATCTCAGTGATTACTGGTGGACAAAGACACGTCTCTGAGCAGATCACAGCAGCTAGAGGCACAGTGATTGGCTTCGGCTGAGTAGAGCTCTCCCAGGAAGTTGCAAGGAGAGTGAAATTCCATCTGCAGCATGATAAAAATGGAGGAGGAGATATTTCCCAAAAGAAACTTGAATGATCATAAATCAAGAGAAGAAGTGTGTGCTGCACACTGAACAGAAGTGCCTGCTCAGGTAGCTTACCTTCAACAGGTGGGCTTCCCTCTCAGACTCACTATGCCTTGCACACTGGGAGGTGGCCAGATGAATGGCCATGGACAGGCTTTAAAAATGTAGACATACATGTGGACATGAACATGGCATAGACATCTCAATAGACTCCCTTGAGAACCTTTTACCTTTTGACTGTAAAAGACAAAAGCCAGAACTCCATTCTGCATTCTGTCAGTGCTGATTGAATGCCTGTGTCCACAGGGAGTTTCAATGTGTTCACGTTCTTTTCTGATTGCCTCAGTGTTATACCCAGTCTGTGACCTAAAAGGCCTTGATTAGTATCAAAAGTAATCCTCTGATTAAATATTTCATCTGCAAATAAAAATGAGATCTGGTGCTTTCCTGGTCAGAACCTCTCGCCTTTTTCCACAGAACGACCATGCAAGGAACAAAGTCCAAGCTCTCAAATACCTAGCACAGGGTTCATGTGGAATAGAGAAGTGAACAAACACAAAAATGATTGAATGAAGAAGATAAAAACACAAGAATCAAAGTAAAAATGGAACAGTTACTGTGGCCACACCTCCTGGTGTCTTTCTGTCACTGGAGCCAATGTTCCTGATTAAGCACATGACCATTCACACTAACTTGGCTTTCAGAAATAAATCCCAATGGGCTGTGGACCTGCTTCCTTGCTTGGGTCTTAGGGTATATGAACTCTGACAAAAAACCCAAAACTATAAAGCTGAAAGAGTTCCTACCTTTCCTATTGGCCATTTCTCTTCAAGTCAAAGCAAAGCCTGTATCTCTTATTTGCCTTTTCTGACTACTAAGGGACACTGGATTGAGTGGATATGGGAAGAATTTTGACTCAAAAATTGGCAAAACCCATTACATTTTAACCATGGATTACAACATATTGCCAATCGGATTTGAAACTTCGAGAAAGCTGAGAAGGAAAGTGAGTTTTAGATCTCTAAGATTCTTCAAAAGGAGAGTAAACAAGGAGTCAACACTGGAAATAGTAATCAGTACTCTTGTATTATATATCTTTTAACCCTCTAAGATTACAGCCACTGTCCAAATACCTGGCTGAGAGCTCTTAAAACATCACAATTAGAGAAAAACCATTCATCTTTGCCCAACTGATGCTGTGAGCAGTGGACTGTCTTCCTTCAGAGTGGTTTCTGCCACCTTGGGGCTTGGGACTGTGGTGCAAACAATTAACTGACAAAGCCCAACTAGACAGAGTTTGTGAGTGGGATTCGCTCCTCTACACCGAATGTCTCTCCCCAGAACCAGTACTATGGCTTAAGAAACAAGACCAAGAGCTAGGCCAAAGTCAAGTTGGTTATGTCATAAATAAGCTCATGTTTGAGGCAATTTATGCAGCTGCCTGGCAAACCAGGCCCAAGAGGCTGGCACGCATGGCTACTGAGCACATGGCCCAGTGGGGAGCATGCAGCGCAAAGAATGTGACTGTTGGCACGACCTTATTCTCTACCTGGACTGACTTGAATCGCTGTCTCATTGCCAGGAAACGCAGCAGACCTTTGCAAACTCCTTAAGAAAAAAGCCATCTATTTCCTGTGACTTGTGAATGGAAAGATGGATGCTGTCAGTAAGCCGTTTTGCTGCCAGATGAGGCAAAAGACGAGCATAATGGGAATTTAGATTATACAGAAAGACCCTTTTCATAGGCCTCATTTAGCAATAGCTAACAATAATGGTAGCCAACAGTACAGAGTGCTCATTGTAGACCAAATAAAATGCTGGCATTTAGATATACAGTCATCCCTTGATATCCAAGGGGAGATTGGTTCCAGGAGCTGGATACCCAAATCCTAATGTGTTGAAGTTCCTTATATAAATGATGTAGCACTTGCGCATAACCCATGACATGTTCTTCCATACTTAACTCATCCTTATACTACTTATAACACCCAATGTGAATGTTACAAAAACAGTTGTTATACTAAATTGTGGACAGAATAATGACAACAAAATATCTGTATAACTTCAGGACCAAAGCGATTTTTCCCCAATATTCTAAACCCACAGTTGGTTGAGTCTAGAAGGTGAGAACCTGTAAAGATAGAGAGCCAAACTTACTGCCTCTAATTTTCACCCCCGCCCTTCAAGGAGGGCTTATCATCATTTCATAAACAAGGAAGCCAATGGCCAAAGTGACATGACTTGTCTGGGGCTACTAATGTGCAGCAAGGAATCGCAGACTATGTGTTTTTTGGTCCCAGAGCCTAAGTTTTTCTGCCTGAGTCATGCCGCCTACAGCTGTGCCTACTCCGCCTCCATGGAACAAGAAGCTGCATGGATAGTTGCTGATGTTTTGCACACCAAACCTCTGGACTGTTCCATGAGAGTGTTGGGAGGAATCTCAGCACACCAGAAAACCCTTCCCCTACCCAGGACACCACTTCGCAGCCCCTCGTGGAAGCTCTGCTCTTTCCACGGCTCCCCTGGCTGGAGTGTTGGGTCCACGATGAGCTTTCTGACCAGGTGGATGGCTGGAAATACAGCAATCTTTCACAGATCCCGGTCCTCCCCAGCTCAGGATGGAGAGATCTGCTAACAAATGGTTTGAATTATGGAGAATTTGAATGTGTTTTCTTGGACAGAGTTTATGCAATTATGAAATAACCCCATTTTAAAAGTGTGTTGTCCATATGCCACTACAGCTGAGTCTTTTCACGAACAATAGACGCCTGGCCATTTCATGCGGAGTCACACCCCACATGCAAAGTGGACGTACATGATCCGGGAAAGGATTCCAAGTGAAATAAAGCTATTGCACTGAAATTTCAAGCTATCATAACTTAGGCAGTCCTGGATGGAGAGAAGGGCAGAGTTAGTGTTATTTAGAAAAGAAACAACAGCTGTTTAATGATACTCTAAGAATTAGAAAAATGTCACAATTTGCCAAGATGATCCAAATGTTGTGACATATTAAATGCTGACATCAAAACATGCTTCAATGTGAGTTCTCTAGTGCTTACTCACTTCATTTTTAAGGAAAAAAAATTTTTATAAGAATTTTCTTTTCTCAGCCTCAGTCTATACATTTCCCTCCTTCCTGCCTTCTAAATGGTATTAAAGACTACTTTGAGCTGTGCTGGGACAGGGTACAGGGTCTCTAAAAATAAAATTACCTATTCTAGTCATGGCTGGGGCTACGCACTAAAAATCTATTTCCCTTCTCCTTCCTTCTTTCTCTCTCTCCATCTCTCTCTCTCTCTCTCTCTCTCTCTCTCTCTCTCTCTCTCTCTCTCTCTCTCCCTCTCTCTCTCTATCTCTCCCCCCCATCTCATATACACACAGATTAATTTAAATCTAAAGGATGAAATTGCGTCAGTGCCTTGGGAAATATTCCTTAAAATTAAAACTTCATGTTTGCACATAAAAGTAGACTTGGCTATTTGAACATTTTGTAGTGTTAAAGCTCCAGGACCATAATGCTCATAATTTGCTACCATGAACAGGGAGATAGTCCAGATAACCACAGCGTTCTTTATTGCCCCTGGCCATCTTCTGCTGCTTCTCACAGCTGGGTTAGCTGATCATCCTAAGCTATGTGGACTCGGCCATCTCTGCCTTTCTCTCTCTCCCACCAGGATTCAGTGCAACTTATTGATAAGATGGGAAGGGAGCCAATAGTCTTGGCCAGTTCCTCTCCTTCTACCCTTCATCAAGGCCAGTCTCATGGGACTCAATATATTATTTCTTGCCTTTTATATCAAGCAACTACCAACTTCCTAGTCCTATCACTCATAGCCACTAATCCTTATGTTCCCCAGTTGTAGCTTAGGGTGAATATTGGCATGGACTCCCCAGACTCCTCTAAAGGGTAGAAGTAGCCAGAAGACAGCCCTCAGTTCTTAGCCATCTTTGAGAATTGCCTCTTTTGGAAAACATGGCTGGTCCCAAATCACCCTGCCTTCCAGGAGGGGCAGTTTGAGTTCAAAGACTGATCAATGTGAAGGGATGAAAGCCTACACACCTCATTCCCTAAACTCAGAACTATCAGAGAAAGTTTATCTTGCTTCCCCATAAGGCCAACTAAGGCTTTGGTGGGGTTCTAAGTGCTATGCTCTAAATGCTTGTGTTGCCCCAAACTCAAATGTTGAAACCTTAATCCTTAATGTGATAATTTTTGGAGATGTGGCCTTTTGGAGGAAGTCAGGTCAAGGGAGAATGGAGTGAGCTGGGGATTTAGCTCAGTGGTTCCAGCATCTGCCCAGCAGGCACAAAGTCTTAAATTCAATCCTTGGTCCCACATACCACAGTACAGGGCGTGGTGGCTCATGCTTTGTAATCTCAGCACTCAGGAGACAGAGGCAGGAGGATTACTGTGAGTTCAAGGCTTGCCTGGGCTACATAGTGAGTTCAGAGCCAGCCTGAACTACAAAGTGAGACCTTGTCTCAAAAAACTGAAGAAAAAAGAGAGAGGGAGAGAGAGAAAGAGAGAGGATGGAGGCCTCATAACTGGCATTAGTGGCTTTTTGGAAGAGATCACAGAAACCTGGCTGATCCTTTCCACCATGTGAGGACACAGTGAGAAGCAACACTTCTGACCCAGAAGTCAGGATCTCGCCAGACACTTAATCTCCTGACAGCTTGACCTTGGACTTCCCAGACTCTAAATTAAGGAGAACAAATGTTGATTGTTTGTGAGCCACCAAGTTGATGGTACTTCGTTATAGCAAACCGAATTGAAACAGCATCTCAGCAAATTATCTCCTGCTCAGTCAGGCTTTCCATTACTTCTTTCCACAAGCGCTGATCACAAGAACAGTCCCAAATGCGGATTTATATCTCAGAATCTGCCTCTTGGACTTCAACCTGTGTCACTCACCCAGCCTTCAAGTGCTCCCTTCTGATGTCACAGGGTCTGGATCTAACCTGAGCGTGAACAAAGTCTGTGCAGATTATAGTGTTGGCTTTTGCTTGGGCCACCGTGCTCCTGTGGCCTGTTCTCTGTGAAGACCAGCCCCTGTTGTTCCACCTGCCTTCATCCCCAGGTACACAGTGGGCTCCATCAGAATGTTTGGGTCACTCCCATCAGGCAACCCAGACCCCTCCTGCTGATACTGAGCTACCATCTGCCAGAACTGGGACAGCCTGTTGCTGACTCCTGCCCAGCAATATTGTTTCTGGTTCATACCTGGGCTGAACTTCTGCAGTGAACAGAACCATCCTCTTCCCAGTACCTCACCTACACTCCTCTAAAGGATGAATTATGATCAAATTGGTCCCTGTCAGACCACATGGCTTCCACAAACACAACTAATTTGTGCTACTACAAGGGACATGAGTAGCTCAATAGGATCTCAAAAGTAACCACTGAAACTGAGATATGGTTCTGTTTCTTTCCTAACCTGGGACTGTGAGACCTCAGATGCCCGCTAGGGAGGCGGGTCAGAGGGAGGAGTCCCACACATGGGTAGGGTGGTGTCCACAGAAACCAAAAGCTCCTTTTCAGATCTTACTGCTTTACAAAAGTTTGAAGTTGAAGAAATCCTGTGATCTTGTATTTCAACTCTATGATCACAATGTTGCCCTTACAAAGAGCAGTGGAGATTCAAGCCTTTGTAAATTTTGTTTACTGAATACCTATGTATCAATCTGCACTTACTAGAAAAACAGATTTAATACATTATATATAAGTACAGTACATAAGAATTTACAAGGTTAGTTTACGACGGCCAACCACAGAGTCAAAAGTGCAAAAGGCAGTTGTTACTCTGCAGATCCAAAGGATCCTGTTGAAAGCCTGGAGCTGACTATAGTGTCCCATGTGCAACTGTGTCAAGAGATCAAAATGGCAGGGTCTGTGCTAGAGGCTGAACAGTCGGTGCTGGGAGCCAGAGGACGGGGTCCAGTGTGAGTGTGAAGGCTGAAGCTCCGGCAGAGAAGCAGATATAAATCTTCCTCCTTCCCTTCCTTTCCTACCATTCAGGGACAAGACTCCTTGACGTGAGTCTTCCACACCACACAGAACAAAGCTGACCCAATTTAGATGGACATTTCTAACTCAAGTTGATGAAATCATTTAACTATAACCACATATAAATGCCCTCTCTTTTCTTCTGATCTGAAGTTCGGATCTTGCCCTCGCGCTTATATTGCTGAATATATTTCTGAATGAGTGGATAATAGATATTTTCTTAGATATTTCCAGTTCATTATAAAAAGTGGCTCCTGTGTCTTGGTTCTTCCTCCTTACCCTGCCTGTCCTTCCTCCCGTGCTCAAGTAAAATGCCACAAGAAGGCAGTAAATGCCACAAGGATGGTGGTGACAAATACATGCTTATGCGCTCAGGCTTCACACTTAAGGGTTGTGGAGTCATTGATGGAGGAAGCAGAGGAAAGTGGGGTGCTCTTGGCTGAAGTCACCATTTCCCTTCTTGTGCTTTCTCAGCTGAGATTTCACCAGCATAAAACTATACTCTGTGTCTGAACAATTCACCCGCCCAACCACAGCTCCAAATGGCCTGCACTTCCCTCTCCATGTCATACGTGTCCATCAGGGTCTACTCATAGCCCCACGTCCTGCACCAAACTTTCCCAGGCTTATTCCTGACTTCCAGGAAAGAGACAGAAGTAGATACAATCTGATGAGCTTGGCATCCGTCCCCCTGTCTTCCAGAGTAAACCACTGCCTAGGTTATTAATGAGCTCAGGCGAGAGAGGTGCTGATCACCAAGGGCTCTGTTATGTACAGTGCACACATCATCTTCTTAGGCACAGTTCAGTGCAAAGGAAAAAGTGGTTAGTGGGCACCTTTTATTTTGCACATCAGGCACCATGTTAACTATGTCAGGGAGTGTGAACCCTTTCCTGAATGGTCAAAATGAAAGCACAGCGCTATGGGGTAGAGGCTGAATGGGAGACAAAGACAAGACATCAGTAGGAGGTTAGTGTCATGCAGGGGGTAATATCTTGAGCGAGAGCTGAGGTATATCTCTTACTTTCTGCTCATCGACACTGCAATCCTTAACATAGAAGGAAACATGAAATATGCCCCCTTAGACATGAGTGACTGAGATGATGGAGTGAAAAGTCCACTTACAGAGTTGTTTCAGGTACTTGAAATGAAGGCGAAATCAATCTTCACAAAAACAACAGGGATAACTGCAAAATCTTAAAGGTCAAAGAAAAGGAACACATAGGAAGAAGGTTTTATGACATAAAGTCAGATTTCAAAGGAAAAACAAAGCCTTCCCTACATTCTGATGACAGTTACACAAAAGTCCCACATAAATTCTTTAAAGATGATAGATAGATAGATAGACAGACAGACAGACAGACAGACAGACAGACAGACAGACAGACAGACAGACAGACAGACAGATAGATAGATAGATAGATAGATAGATAGATAGATAGATAGATAGATAGATAGATAGATAGATAGATAGATAGAATATAGCTAATCTAGCATTCAAATACAAGTCAGGAGCACTCCCAGGTTATGAATGTTCAGTGAAAAGATATAGGAGTTTTAGTTAATCATAAGGTCAGTGTAAAATTGCAGTCTGCTGCCAGAAAGTAGCAACTACTTCACGAAGCTGACAAAAATCATCAGCAAAATTAAAATACGTGGATGTTCAAGTCAAAAGCAATAACAGACATAGTATATTGGTGAAGTCAGATTTATGGTATCATATGTCAAAATGGCTATTTCACTTTAAGAGGGACATTAGCATCCATCAGTTGGAGATTGGTTAAATAAATTACAGTGATCCACACAGTGGAAACCAGGTAGCTATTAAAGTGATGATGTGTAGCTGCATTTATTGACATGGAGAGGTGCCTAGAACAAGTTATTTAGTGAGGAGGAACAGGATGCTAAGGAGAGTCGATATAATACCATCCAGTCTGTAGATATACATTTCAGCATTTTATAGTGCTTATTTATCTACATACACATGACAGTTTAGTTGGTCCAAGAGAAGACCGTTGGGAAGTTTGGGGAGAAGGAACGGTGTACATGGCCTCAGTCCTCAACTACTTTGAAACCTGGCCCCATCAAGCTTGTAGTTATTTCGTATTCATTGCTACTACTGTGCAAATACACACTGAGCATCTTCTATATACCCATCCTTAGCCTACACACTGGGAATGCATAAATAAAATATTGTACCTTTAGAAGCCGAAGGTCGAGCAGAGGAGAAAGATAGTACATTTATATTCTGAGTCTGCCATTACAACTTGGTGGTTTAAAACAACAAAATTTATTGTACATTGCTCTGGAGGCTGAAAGTCCATAATCAATGTTGGGGCCAGGCCAGAGTCTAAGGGAGAATCTGTTTCAGGTCTGGTGATTGTTGGCATTTATTGGCATTCCTTGGCTTACAACAGTCACCTCAGCCTCTCCCTCCCTCTCTACACATCCTTCTCTGCCTGTCTGAAACCTCCAACCACCTTTCTCTCATAGGGACAGTTGTTCCTCTTAAAAGATATGTTTACCCAGAACTTGGGTAGGACCTATTCAAATAATCCACGATGATGTTCAGAATTGTTATCCTTAATTACATCTGCAATGATCCTCTTTCCAAATAAATTGCCTATCCACGTTTTGGGTAGACATATCTTTTAAGAGGACATCATTATAACCACTTCAAATAGCTAAACAAAGAATTAGAATGAGATACAATAACATGATTCTAGAAGTATGTGTAATGTGTAGGAGTAAGAGGAACAGCACGGGGGAGGGACATTCTAGCACATCTGTATCAGCATTTAGCTATCAGCTCTAAGTCTCTCTAGTCCAGGGATTCACAGCAGGGAAGTTATCACCTACCCCTGAGGAGACGTGGAAACCACTTTAGAAAAGGCAAGACAAACACCTTTTATGTGAAAATCACAGATACACACACAGAACACAAGTATATATGTATATGGGATTGAAATGTGACTTGGGGGAGTCCAAAAAAGCTCCTTCAAAGAGCAAGAATAAAAAATGTTTGAGGAACACCAAACTTGGCCCAAACTACTATAAAACCAAGAATATGTCCTAGGCCTCAAAGTGCCCAGCCTACACACTAACTGAATAAACGGATGAAACTTCAGGGGCACGAGAGGACCTCGATGCTCAGGAGCAGCATTCTAGGTAGAGCTGACTACTTGGGGCTTAGTTCTCTCCCATGAGATAGGACAATGAGAAAAAGTAAGAACCAAGATATATTATGTATGGGGACAAATTGCCAATGAGGAATGTGATCATAATGTATTCCTAAAATGTACCAATAAAGTCAATTTATTAAAAAGAGAAAGAAATACTCTAGCAAAGAGAAAGAAATACTCTAGCAAAGGCCAAAGAAAGTATGTCAGATCTAGTGCAGAAATATTTGTTATGCTGCACCAGGATGTGACACACAAATGTCACAACACCACAAATGCTTTTGGCTATTTGTCCAGCTGTGTTGGCTTTTAAACAAACCAAGTCCAGTCATTTGCAAGTCTGAATGTTTCTCTGATCCTTCATAAGGCTTAGAAATCACTTTTGAAATTCTACCAAGAAGGAAAGAATAACTACCTAATGAAAATTGACACAGTTGCTTTCAACCTGCCTTGCAGCTAGGAGGCCTATGTCATAGTCTGTGGTGGTCTCTTTTTTGCTATTTTAGTTTCACTGTTCTGTCTTGCAAAGACTCTGTGCATACTAAAAATTAAGTGAATTATCAAGATTGTGAATCTTAGGTAAATCTCTCAATTACTTTCAGTCTTTCATTGACGATGCTTCCAGTTGGTCTAGCTACAAAGTACTATGGGGTTTATTATAATTAGAGAAATGATCATGCTGATAAAAGAGACTTAATATGCAAGACTCCTTCTGCACCACATGCTAAAACACTGGATTTTAGAAAACCAAGTATTATGTTTACATAAGAGGTCATTTATCCCCCTTCTCAATTATCTAGAAATTGGGTAAAACGATGAGATAATTGATTAAAGGGCCTATAAATTTGAGTCACTTAGAGCAGCTGGTATTTCGTAGCCAATGTGTGATACCAAGGAAACCTTCAAAACAGGAAATATCAGACTCAACTTGAGAGTTGAGCTGTGGTGAATTTGTACTTTTCGATTTTGCACAATGATTTGCAGATGTCTCAGGAAATCTGTGGCCAGAGAGGGCAGCTTGGGCCACGCTCCCCTTCCACAGCCCTGGCCTTGTGGACACCATGGCGAGGCCCCCTGTGTTGCTCAGCTGCTGCCAGCGTGGACAAGCTGATGTGAAAGGTGTTTCACATTATTTTGTCTCTAACAGAAAACAGCTCCACAAAGCCATCCGTTTAAAAAGCACTTAAGCATTTGCTCATATTGAATGTATTTGGCTTGATTTTGTTTCTCTGACCAGAGCCACAAGGGAGGGCACAGCCAGAGCTGTGAGACCCAGTCCTATACTAACATCAGGAGAATTTATGCCCTTCTGTCCTATTAACACCATAAGGTGCCCAGGATACATCACCACGTTATGTGGGGAGGATTGCAGTTTATCACTGACAAAGAGCAGCACCCCTGCGTGGCTAAAACTGGATGTGAAATGTCTCACTCTAGGGAACATTTTTCCAGTGGGGAGATGCTGACTCCAAATTCTCACACAACATGTTCCAGCAATTCTATTTAGAGAGAGAGAGAGAGAGAGAGGGAGAAAAGGAAGAGTGAGAAGGAAGTTTAAACCAGTTGGCAGTGGGTCAAAAATACCACCATTCTGGTTTTCATGAATGTTTAAAATTTGAAACTGGATTTGTTTTTTGAGTGCAGCACTCAGGCACAGAGCCAGCCTGAGAGGCACAGCCCCAATATGAAGTTTTTTTCCGCAGCATCACCCTGTTTTGTGGCTGGAAGGCCAGCATGACAGTGAACTCTGGACACTTCTGGAAATCCAATCAGAAGCATAGACCCTGCCCTGCCTGTGTCCCACTAACAGCACAGCCACAGCCACGCCTATGGTGAAGAGGAGCAAATAATGCAGGAAAAGGGAACAGAGATAAGTTTAGCTACTAGGCTTGACAGTTGTCATTACTCTGAGATAAGAATGCCCCTTTCTTTGAGGGATTTCCACGTGTATTGATCTGTATCAATCTACCACAGTGTGGTTGGAACCACTAAGCTGCTCCTCTGAATGCAAAATTTCCCAGGTGCTGTTTACAGAGCGTGTGTTTCTCGCCACAGTAGAAGAACAAACAGGGCGTGCTTCTCAGAAACTTGAGTGCAAGTAACAGGCAACATTTGGCCGGCTTTACTACAAGTGTATTTCCATATAGTTTTCCCAGAATAGTATCTACACCATGAAGATGGACGTGGTGATAGCCAAACTTTCCCTCAAAGGTCCACATGGTGTTTTTTCACGAGATGGCTTGTCGTAGCTGAATCATACCAGGGCGTTCTGAAAATTCCAAAATTCTGAGCACATTCCTAAACATACAAACCAAATCTCTGGTGGTGACCAGGATTCTAAATACTACTCCAAGATGATTATTATATTTTTTTCCTAGTACGGGAGATCAAACTCAGGGCCTCACACTCGCTAAGCGTGTGCTCAACTGCTGTGCTACACTCCCAGCCCAGCTTCATAAATCTTGCTTTGTTTTCATGCTGACGATCGAGCCAAGGGCCTCAGCATGCTGGGCGAGAGCTCTACAACGGAACTAGACCCACAGCCCAGCGTTCGAGAAGCAGACTTCCCCCTGGTATGTGGTTGTATGCTTAAGTAGTCTCCACTTCAACTAGGAGAGCCTGTGCAGATAAGAAGTGCTCAGCGATACTATTTTCACTATTGTTATTATTTAGAATGAGCATTTAAAAGCCTTTTGACAGTTAGGACATCCTAATGGAAAAGAAGAAAAGCCAGATGGAAACTTGGCCCCCACCTTAAAAGCACACAGCCCTTATTCATTCATTCACATACCTTGTTCTGAAGGCCTTTCTCCTGCCAAGGACATTTGAAACTATTTGAAAGTGAGCTTTGTCCCTTACTAAAAATTTCAGTTGAGTTGCAGTCATGTCCCTTTTGTGTTGGGGAGGGCTTCAGTCTCTCTGCGTTTCTCAGCCCTTTCTTGTGGCTGACCATAGCCATGATATATAATGAAAATAAAGTCTGTAAATTAGATTTTACTAGAAAGAGAAGCTAAAAGCAAAGGAAGGCTTTGAGTTCAGATTAAATACAGTAACGGAAGGTTGTCATCCACATAAAGCACTTGCTCTCCTCCATTCTTCGGGGTTCATTTGGCCCAACAGACAACAGAGCCTACTCTGCAAGAAATCCTAGAAACAAATAAGAGGTAAACCCACATGTTGGAGGGGTGCTGCAGTTATTTGAACAGTATGCTTCAAAACAGGAATGCTTATTTTTATTTTTGATCTCTTAGCTGGTAATTTTGATGGATTATGAGGACAGAAGCTAAATGTAATAAAGAGTCTGAACAAAACCAGACTTGGGTTTTTTTTAAAGGAAATGGAATATAAAGTAACTCACTTATCCCCAAATTGAGTCTTGAAGAAGCCATCTTACTTGCCACAAATCGGGTTTCATAAACAATTTTTAATATCTGTGTTAGCATTTTCTCTCACATACAGAGGTGTAAAAATTTTCAGTGCAATTCTGAGAAATTGTATGTACAGATGTTAAAAGTTGGAAGTTTTTGCCAACCAAAATGTGTCATGGAAAGTATGGCCATGGTAAATAGAAAAATGAAATAAAGACTTAAAAGCTCCCAAGGGATCAGATTGTAAAGGCAATAGAAATTTCAGATTGTGGAGAAGTGGAAAGAGTAGAGACAAATAAGAAATGCTGTTAATAAATATCAGTCAACACATACCACAGTAGTGCCTAAACTGTATATTAATAAACTTTTAATACAAGTAACCAATTTTCATCGCACATCTACTTGTCCAGGGAATACTTCTGTCTTGCAGATGAATATCAGGTCTACAGACTCAAATGTCCATTCCCTTACAGTGGCCCATTGTGTTTTATTGCAATGTATAAATCAGGTCATCAAGTCACTCTGAGGTACGTGACAAAATGCAGATTCATTGGTATGAAGTATTTCTTGTAGCCAAAATTTATAACTTGTGGATAAGGTTAACACATAACATACTATAGAGAAATAACCATTGCTTTACTTGTTATGTCTACTCTGTTTTGGAATCAGAGTCAGGTAAAATTCACTAAAGACAGTGTGTATATGTGTATCAACCTATATCTACATAAGACCTTCTTTGACTTGAAACTTTATGGAAGCAGCAAAGGGTATATGAACAATAACTAAATCTGATTTTTACAGTAAGAGTTAAAAATAACTTTGTATGGCCAATTTTAAAGTTTAGTAAAGGCAAACTGTCTAGAGCAGAGGCTCATGGTAGAATAATAATAAGGACAAATATTATGGCTGCCTTTGTCATTAGTATGTCCATGACATTTAGGATTGTGCCTGACATGGATACTCAATAAATATTCAATATACCAACAAATGGATTACTGTGTACTGGAGTGTTATTAGTGGTTCATATTAAATAGCAGTCAGCCAAGGAAATAATGTATGTAGCCAGATGGTCTACAGATATAAAGACTGAGATAAAATACATCCAGGGTAATGAGAGTCAAGATTTTTAGTCAGGAAAAAAAAAAAAAGGGTACAGATAGGAGAAAGGGATTGGCTAGAACAAAGTTTATAGTGTTGAGATAGAATTGTGTCAGTGTGAATGTGGTTTTAAAAAAATAAAATGGAGTATTACTCTTCCATAAAGAATGATAAGTTTGAGTCATTCATACTCAAATGGACATACACTGAGGACATAATCATAAGTGAAATAAATAGGTCACATATGTGTAAATACAGTATGTTTTCTCTGGTGTGAGAAATTGAAAATATAAATATGTCCTAGAATGTATGATCGTCACTGTAAAATAGAAAATATACTAAGGGAAATTGGGGGTAGGGGTGAATAATGAGGGGGAAGAAAAATTTGTGATGGTAAAAAAAGAAGAAAAACAAACTCATGTATATAGGGCTGGGAGTTGTAGGGTGGGTAGGGGAATGGGAAAAATGAGAACTTAGTCATGTCATATACTGGTACAAACTCTCAATGTTGAGTGTGATTATGATGTATACATAAAATGTACCCATATCACAATTAAAAATGATAGATGACAGACATAGATAGAAAAGTAGATAGATAGATTGATAGATAGATACATAGATACATAGATAGACAGATGGATGGATGACAGACAGAAATATGTGTATATTCTCTAGTTATTATTAGGGCTGAAACACAATGACACCTCAGTAATAATGAGCACACTTAGAGTCCAGATCTTGGTTAAACACTATCTTCACTAAAAGGAATCAAAGGCCCTTGAAGAAATGGCTGAGCCAGGCGTGGTGGCTCATGCCTGTAATCCCAGCACTCGGGAGGCAGAGACAGGAGGATTGCTGAGTTCGAGGCTTGCCTGGGCTACATAGTGAGCTCAGAGCCAGCCTGAACTACAAAGCGAGACCCTATCTCAAAAAAAAAAAAAATGGCTGATTCCAGAGAAAGTATAGAATAAACCTGAAACATTTTTGTGTCAGAACATAATACAGTTCTGGAAGAGGGCCAAGGATTTAGCTCAAGCAGTACTGCACCTACCTGAGAAACACAAGGACTCGAATTTGATTCCTAGAAATGCAAAAAAAAAAAAGAAAGTTCAAAAATAAAATAAAATAAAATACTGGAAGAATGGCAAAAGCTTGTCGAAAGGACATAGGAGCCAACTTGAAGGAATTCTTATTGGCCAAGTTTGGAATAATTTGAACTCCAAAAACAATACTAGTTATTGATTATAATCTATTGGATAAAACAAGAATCTCTGATTTTGTAATATAAATAATAAGGGTGACATATAAGCCAACATCCAAATGAGAAGGGTATCTCTCTGTGGTGGAGCAGCATAACTTGAGGCTGTAGGAAGTCTTGAACATGGGTCCCTGGGCTCAGATGACCTTGCTGTGTTTGAGGAACAAAAAGAAGCTCATTGTGGCTAAAGTACAGGGTACACAGGGAGGTCAGATGAGATAGATGGAGAAGTCGGCAGAGTCAGGATCGGACTGAGCTTGTAACAGGCACAAGAAGGTTGGATTTTATTCCTAGTGTCACGGTAAGCCTTTGGTAGCACTTCAACATGGTTTCGCTTATATTTTTTAAAACACTTCTCTGGTTGATGAGTAAAGAATGAATTACAAAAGTGCAAGAGCAGAAGCAAAGACAGTGGGACAGTCACTGCAGTTATTGAAACTAGAGAAGATGACAGCAAGTGGAAGAATGGTGGTACTGGACGTGGGAAAAGTGGCAGTGTAGGGATGTCTTCTGAGGAGGCATCGATGAGTCAGGTTGGTGGATTTGACCTGAAAGGGTAAAAAGGGAGAATATCAAGATCCTGATCTTTGGAGTCTTCCAGTTAAGTGAATAACAGGGCTGCTTACTGAGATGGGATGGATAAGAGAGAAGACTGGGGGTGGGTACTAATTGTTCTATTTTGGTCATGAAAAGTTTGAACTCCCTATCAGATATCCATATACTGGTCAACAACTTAATATAGAAAATCTGAAGATACATGAAAAGGCCTCCAGAGGTGGCGAGGGGCACATTGGAAAGTCACTGCTGTGCAGATTATACTGAAGACCCTAATGCTTGATGAGAACCTGCCATTATTTACAAATCTAGCAGAAAAGACAGCCTGGCGAAGAAGTAGCCACTGGTGTAGGAAGGAAACCAGGCACGTAGCATCACTGGTGTCAAGTTCTGTGGAATTTTAAAGGCATATCAAACAGGAGAAAATGTCCTATATGAAGGGAGATTCCTGGGCTCGGTGCATGAGTGTAATCATGCCTTTGATATAAGCAGTCTCAGGATGAGCAGTAGGGACAGAAATGCTACTGCTCTGGGCAAATCTGCACTTCCGAGATGAGGAAGTCAGGCTAGCAGCTGCTGACAACTCTTAAGGAGGTGTGCTAGCTGGCTGTGGGGTGCACACCTGTCACCCCAGCACTTTGGAAGGCTCAGGCAGGAGGCCTGTGAGTCTGAGCCCAGCCTGAGCAATCAGTGAGATTCTGTCTCAAAATAAAACAAATAAAAAGATCTGGGGCTGTAGCTCAATGTGAAGCCCCGAACTCAACTCCCAGTGTCACAAGAGAAAAAAAAAAATAACAAGCTGTGAAAGGGACAAGAAAAAAAGCTAGAAGCTAGAGAGATAAATGGGGTCGAGTCATATTTGTTTTTTCATTTTTAGATAGGAGGTACCAGAGGACTCACTTTGCATAGTAGACGTCCATTCCCTCGACGGGTTAGGGATATTGGAGGTGCAGTCATGGGATGCTGGTAAAGAGTTTCTGAACTGAAAAATGAATACTCAGGTACAGAATACAAATAGCTCCCTGACAGGTCAAAATGAGGACACTAAAATATAAGAAGGGAAAAAAGAGAAAGTCTAGGTAGATTAACGGTGAAGAAAGAATTGTTACCAAGTTGCTTCTGTTCTCCTAATAAAGAATGAAACAGGATCACAAGGGAAGCATAAGAAAGGCTGAGGAGTAGAAGGAATAAAATGGCAATTCTGAAGAGTGGAAAAGTAAAACAAATAGTACCGCCGTCATGATGAGTGTTCATTTGCGCTACAAAGACGTGAGTTTAAAGTGCAACAAGTCAGCACTACAGTGAGTGCAGGCCCAGATACGTAGGCAGAGGGTTTCAGCCAGGATTAAGGCTCTGCCAGTCAAATTTGCTAGGAAAGAAAAGTATGAAAGAATTAAAAGATTGTAATAGAGAGGGCAACTTTAACATCAGTTTACACATTCCCTTTTAAGTTTAATAACCTCTCCGTTTGTTAAATGACCACTCTTCTTCCATGTTTCTCACTCCTTCTAAAGTCTAAGATTAATTTGAAATTGGGTATCTTCTCCCCAAAATTAAAAACATCATAACACAATGATATATGCGCATCCATGTTTATAGCAGCAAGGTTTGTAATAGCTAAATCTTGGAAGCAACCCAAAGCCCATGAACTGATGAACAGATAAAAAGGTGTGGTTTTTTAATACAGCGGAGTATTACTCAGCCATAGAGTGAGACAAATTTGTGATATTTATAGCTAAATGGCTGCAACTTCAGACTATGCTCTTAAGGGAGATAAATCAGACACATATGTGTAAATCTTACCTTATTGTCTTTCGAATGTGAACAACTGAAAAGCTAAGTGAAGACCAAAATGCGTAATAGATGATATAAAATAGAAACTATTCAAATCAGAGAGAGGAGAAAGAAAAAAATGATAAAAGAAGGGAAAAGTGGAAGCAAAGCTTTTGCGAGTAAGGGGGGAAGTTAAAGAGAAGGAAAAGGAGAAAAAGAGGAATCAATCTTTACCATGTACAGGTATAAACTCCTTTTGATGAATATATTGTTTCATATATTTGAATTGTACCAGTAAAATTAATTAATATAATAATTCTTATGAAAATAAGAAGGTATAAAGTAAATAATAAGAAAAAATAGTTCTGCTAAATAGAATTGAGTTTCAAAAAGTGTTTAATTTTATCTTACCCAATTACCCAATTGTCCCCAACAGGATGTTTTTTTCAAGTAACTTACTTGGGAAAAGACTGAGCTAATAATATTTGTGGGCAAAGAACACAAAGGTCTTTGGAAAGATTCTTTATAATGACATCTCTAGGCTGAATGTTGGTTAAAACACACTTTTCCCACTCTATCTCCACTCTGAGATTCATGAATAGGTAAAATGATTTACCCAATTTGTATTGATTTTACAAAAACTGAGAATGAAATCTGATTTCCACATTTTTTTTTGTACTGGGGATTGAACCTAGGGCTTTGGCAACAAGCTACATTCTTAGCCCTTTCCTTGTCTTTCACTTTGAGACAGAGTCTTACTAAGTCACTCACTTGTACATGCTGGTCTCAAACTTGGAATCTTCCTGTCTCAGCCTTCCAAAGTACTTAGATTACAGGCCAGAATCACCATGACTGGCTTGATTTCAACATCTTGAACCAAAGAAGAATCATTTGATAACCAAACTAAGGTTTTAACAGACTGCTAATTCAGTTCCTATATATTCAGCAATCGTCAGTGTCCACTGTAGGGACCTGTGACACAGGTCTCTGTTCAGAAGAAGATCCTTTCTTGGGGCTTTACTGCTCTGTGATCACCAGCTTGAAACTAGCTAATAATTTTTATCTTCCAATGTGTTTCTGTACACGAAGCCAAATGGGACAATAAAGCTCGAGTGAGGACTTGTAGCCTCTAGGCATATGCAGCTCCTCCTCCCAAGGATGAGTTCTTGGCCCACTCCTCATCCTGCTGCCCAGTGCCCTGGGTGGATCCTGGACACAAGCACTGTTTGTCCCAGGTGACGCACACTTATAGTGAACCAAGCTTCGGGGTGGCCCAGCTCCTAGGGAGGCCCATGCTTGCCCCGGGAGCAGCCCTGTGCCTGAGAAGTGCATCATTTAGCACCAAATAAAGACAGTCATGATAGCTGGGGTAAGAAAGAGAAAGCCAAGAAAAGGAGAAACCCCGCCCTCAGTGTTCCCAGAACCTTACAAGTTTCACCTTCTTTAATTTCTCCACAGTCCTTTCAGGTCAGTACTGCTGCTGCCCCATCATATGAATGAGGAGAGAAAAAGGCCGAGAGAGGCTCGGTGGCTTGCCTGGATCATATGCAGCAATGCCAGGGTTATCTCACGGCACAGCCCATGATCTCCGCCATCCCCACTCCGCCCTCAGGGTCCCAAGCCAGCTCTACGGACTTGTGCCCACGGCTGTCTCCACGTAGAACCTTCAGGATGCTTACTCTGTTTGTGTTTGTCTTTCTACTCGTAAAACGCTTTCTCTAATTTAAAGCTGCTTTTCTACTTTAATAACCCACAACTAAGGAAAGTGCTGAATAATCTTCACTCTGGAGGGAAACGAGAGCTCTGAAATTAAAAATGTTGTCTCTGCTTCAGTAGTCAACAAGTGTAGGCAAGCTCAATTCACTTGCCTACCAGTAATTATCTTGGCTGAGAAAATGGGTCCATATTTGGCCTGAAACCTTTATATAGAACAGTCTGCATTGTGTTTCCCATAATCTGGAGCCAATTCTTTATGTATGTCAGGGTGTCAGGATGCAGCCGGAAGTTGTAGCTCACTGGAGGATGGGAGCCTGGCAAGGAGATCCTGCAGTGAGACTGGCACAAGCCAGGAGCCCCTGTGAACTTCGGCCCGAACTGCCAGCGTCTATCCCTGCCAGCTTCCCTGGATAGGGTCCTCTGACACTGCAAGACTTTGGCTTTCCTGTTATGGAATTTGCACCTCTCTGACAAGGAAATAATTTTCCCATCAATCATCTATACCCTTTATAATCTGTCCTCGATACCTGCAGTGGTATTTATAAAAATTACATAACATCAAGAAAGAATTTTGTAATGCAAAGATTTATAAAGGGAAGTTGTGCCATGAAAATGAAGACTAAGAAGCCCCGCTACCTTCCCAGCTCCTGGCCATCCAAATGCTATATGAACTAGCACTATCTCCAAACTACTGGGAAAATGTTTGAGGGAGATAGTGGAAATAATAAAGAAGTAAACTTGCTGCCTTTTGGACTGGATGGGGAAACTATGGAGTATTCCCGAGGAGGGGGCTCTGGGCTGCGATGTGCGGAATACAGGGGTCACTACCTCCTCCGTCACTGACTCCAAACACCCAAGAGGAGGCAGGTGGACTCAGGTCCATCTTCGTGAATGCATGGAAGTCCTTCTGCCCTGATTTTTCGGAGAATGATGAGGGGCAATACTTCTAGTGTGATTCTGGAATTGCATGGGACAACACACAGCCAACTTTTCTCTTTTTCCCTAAACTGCTTTGCTACTCACCAGTGTAAGAGGATGAAAATAATCTGACTTATGGGTAAAGGTGTCCTAGGTATTGGAAAAATAAAGAAGACCTGCAGGGATTAATCTACAAAACCCAGCCCTTTTGTTCTTATTGGTGAGTTTTTCTGTTCAGTTTGACCATAGGCTTTCTTTACAGGCCATGAGAGATGGCAGACCCAATGAGAATACCATTTTCTTCCTTTCCCTCTCCTGAGCTTTCCCCCTGAGCACTCCCATCCTTCTCAAGGTAGGGAGCAGTTCTTAAAGTAGGGTCTAGCTCCTGACATTGAAGAAACTAAAAAAAAAGAATTGGATGTTCCTCATACATCTCATCAACCAAATTAGTATGTTTAACTACAGAGACCACGGCTTCTTTCAAATGCAGTTAGAATTGCCATGGCAAAGATCACCCTAACACTGGAACCTGTTGAATGGACCATGTCTAGGAGAAGTTATCTGGTCCTTTTTTTAATTTTTCTTCCCCACACACTCATTTGAATGTGTTACAGTGTCAAACTGTAAGTACATGTTTTTTGTTGAACCTTGAAACTTTTGCCTCTTTGTTGTGGCAGCTTAGGATGTAAGGGGTATTTTGTGTCTCTTTAGAGTCCAGCATCTAATCCTGTGCAACTTGCAGGACATTTGTCACTATAGTCCAGGACCAGTGGTGGGAGCTGGATCTCTGTCTCTCCTGGCCCGGATATGTTCCCTCAATCAGAGTGGGCAGCCCAGGCAGCTCTGAACAGGAGCCCCCAGACAAACTGATGTTGAAAACAAGTATATTGTTAATCATACATTCTTTAAAAAATAAATAATACCTACAGTTTTATTCTAACCTTAACATGCCTTTAAGGATGTAGTAAGGGTATTTTGAGACTAGAAAAGAAATTCATCCTCTCTTACAGATAGCACCTATTTCTTTTTGCAGCCCTCTTTTGTCTGGCATAGACACTTCTAGAACATCTGCATCTTGTTTGCTGAGGCATCATTATTGCCTCCTTCCTGTTCTTTGGCCATGGTCACATCAATAATACAATATTTATGTTATCGAATCAAACATCATGCAATGGTAACCAGAATGGGATCAGTTTCAGAGGATTTACAGAAAACAAACATACATTGAGGTAGATGGGAATGCCAGAATAACTCCAAATTAAAAAAAAAAAGAATCTAAGGGATACATGCTAAGAATACCTGGAAGGTTTCTAAACTAATTTCATATGTTTGGAAAGCGAGGGTCTAGATGTACAAGAATTTATCAGAAATTTTGGAATACTGTTATTGTATTGCTGGAAAAATCCCAGACATGTATATTGAACTTTTTAAAAAGTGACCTGAAGAGCCTGAAGTAGATTCTCAGTCTATCCTTCCCTGGTTGTGGTTGGCTCTGCCTCATCATCAGTGACTAACATTTCAACTACTGAGTGATCATCAGCTGTGTGGTCAATCAGAGCTGCTGTGACCCGCCTGGTGCTAAAAAAAATAGAGACCCAGCCCTGTCCTGCAACGCCTAGAACTGAACGGGAGAGACTCACCCGATGTGACAGAGGAATAATGTGAACCTCACTGGGTGTTAGCATTGAGAGACGTGTCTTGATGTTTACTAATGTGCAGCACCCTATGCTAAAGACATTAGATGAATCACCTGGTCTAATTTACGTAACACAATCAAGGAAGATAAAGAAAAATGAACACTCAGGAGATGCACATGTGCTAAGACCTGAGTCCAGTGCTCCGCTTGAACTGTGAAGCTACACTTGACACCATGTTTTTTGGAGTAAATCCAAGGCTTTCAGGTCCTATGTTTTCCTCCTGATACAGGCAGCGTTGCATCAGCTATTGATGCTTTAGAATTCATGCGAATAGCAAGTTGAGATTTTTTGTAGTCCTCAATACTGTGTTCTGAAGCCTGAAGTTTTGCATCTTAAGATTTGAAATGCAAGGGAGAGAGCAGCTGTTTATTCTTTACAGTAGGGAAACCACAACCGAAAGTCCTCTTCTGCGCCAAAGATGGACAGTTTGTGCACACCCTGGTTTCACTCTGACTGGGGTTGTGCTGTGTTATACCACAGGGCCCGGTGAACTCTAGACATACTCGATGTTTTCTTTTTCTTTTTTCTTTTCTTTTTTTTTTTTTTTCCTTTTGGAGACAGGGTCTCGCTTTGTAGTTCAGGCTGGCCCTGAGCTCACTATGTAGCCCAGGCAAGCCTTGAACTCAGCAATCCTCCTGTCTCTGCCTCCCGAGTGCGGGAATTTCAGGCATGAGCCACCACACCCGGCACTGTGGTATGTGGTATTGATTGCTGGCGGGCGTGAGTCTCCACGCCCAGCATTATATGTGGTTACCAGCGATCAAACTCAGGACCTTGCGCTTGCAAGGCAGGCACCGGAACCACTGAGCTAACCCTCCAGCCCTCGATGTTTTCTGCAGATGCTAGCTTCCACTGTGTCACTGGGCAGAGCTGCAACGGAGACACTGGCAGCAGGAAGCAATCACTGTCAAATACATACTGTCATGGGAGGAAATAAGATGGATTTTATTAAGCACCAGTTCTCCTTGCATATCCCTGCCAAACACCTACCTCGATGTCAACTCCATCAGGAAAGACAACTCTTAAATCAGGACTTACACTCAGAGTGAGAAGAGCTGACATTTGGAGCGGCTGGGGAAGGTATAAAATCATACTTTACTGTGAGCTCAACTCCACGCTCATTCTTTCAACATCTCTGCAAGACAAGTAGCACTAACCCCCTTTCAAAGACCAGCCTACAAGGTCCCGATCTTGGAGAAGCCCAATAAGCCCAGTTGCCTTCTACCACAAGCCGTGTACATTGGGAATCCACTAGAAGATGCTGAGAGTGTTTTTAAATGTTACCACAGTAACAGCTGTGGACAGGGCTGCACAAGGAGCAGAGGGACTGCTTAAGCTAGAAGGGAGTTTGTCAGTTACACACAAAGCACGATGAAACGCTCGTGTTGAGTAAGTCTCTGAAGCCACACGCCGGGGACTTCCTAGGCCTTTCTGCTCAACTAAAGCCAGGCTGGTGGCAGGAGCGATGGGAGATGCCCAGTGGATGGGAGGAGCTGCCAGGCTCTGGAGGTGCATCTCTGTGGCTTTCGCTTATCTCTAACAAAAACCATATTTAGTTCCCAAGCTCTCTGCACCCTGATTGATTTGTCACTTTCTTTCTTTTCTCCCCCTTTAGCTCCCAATTTAAATGATAAACTATTTATTACTGACACATCCCTCTCCCTGGCCCCACAGTCTCCAGGGCGATCTTTTCGGCCCAGCTTTTCCCAGGCCTGGACAGGCATTTCCTTGGCTTCAAGGGCCCCAGTGTTTGTCTGCAAGGGCTCCAGGCAGATGTCTGTAAATCACTCACCGACAGATTTATGTTCATCAACCTCTGCAGCACCCTCCGCCTCCACCCAAACCATATCATACTTGTGGGTGAAAGTACTTGGAGGCCAAGTTCACCAAGTCCTCTCAAGCACATGCGAAGCCGAGACACGGAATTGCAATGGCATCCTGCCCACCCCCAGCCGCCTTTCCTTACAAACCCTGGGCTCTTCAGCAATGCTCGTCCCCCTGGCCTGTTTTCTGCCCGAGATCTGGAACCACTTGGGGCTCCAGGTTTTTGAAATGAGATTAAAAGTTCTCTTTTACAGCACTTGCTGAAAAAGCCCTCAGAGGAAACATGGTTGGCAGGTAGAAAACCCAGGACCTGTCTCCTTGAAAATCACAGCTGTGTTATCTTTTTCTTCCCTTGATTGCTTCCAGATTATCACAGGGCAGCCGGCCAGCAAGCCAGTCAGTCCTCTGTATCCCAGAGCCCGGCTCTGGCAAGAGCTCATTTCTCCACAGAAGGGAAAATGTGGGAGATGCGTAACCAGCGATGCGCAGAGCCGGGGAGGGATACCTTGCCGCCCAGGCAAGTCCGCACAGGGAGTTAGACCGGAGTCGGTGGGGTGGGAAGTTTACCGAAGCCTCGGGAAGAGACCAAACACAGCAGATCCCTTCAGAAAGGAAAGAGAGTTGCAAGTGAAAGGCAGAGCAAAACGAAAACGCGCCCCTGTGAAATCAGCAGTGCTGAGGTCTGCTGCTGGAAAACAGAGCCCTTTATTCGGTCTCGCTTGCCTTCCTTTGGAGATCACCCTGTGCAGAGCCCAGCTGGCTGGCAACACCTTCCCCTGGGTCCTCTGACACCTGCCAGGTGAACAGGTCTGCCTGACTGATGAAACTGGCTAAGGAGCTGGCACTGGGCTTTGGACAACTCGTACAAGTAGTCACTATGATTTCTCCAAAAAGACTGATTCGAGAGTCATTGGCTGGTCAGAAGTCCCTTCAGTAAAACTCGTTAAACAGGAAAAAGCATAGGCTTCAAGGAGAAGGATTTGGGATGCAGTTCTTGTTGGTGGCGACAATGCAAATGACTTGTGCCCTGAGGAAATCATTGTTGCGATGAGAATCATCCAGCAGCTGACATATATTTTGAGCCAAAGTTTGTTTTGTGCTACTCAAGACTAGGACCGCATGAAGCATGGACGATTTACAATCTCCCATGATCTAAGGACGTACTAGGCTCTGATGCCTACTGGTGTCCCCCAGAGTGTTAACAGCTTGTCAGGAAAATACATTCCTCTCAGTGGACTAAGGCTAGAAAATTTTACCTTCAATACCCCAGGGCACCTGCTAGCAACAGATGCTCCCTGCATTGACCATCACACAGCTTCTCACAGTGTCCCTTCCTCAATCAGGCGGAGCATCGGTGATTCAGAGAACTCAGGGGGGAAAGACTACGATAAGCCCATGGTGGAGAGTAGTAAAAATCCAGGGCAAAGTCCACTGTCGGATGTGCCCATCTGGTTTTCTTTTCCTCATAGTAGATATGTTGCTGCTTACTGACCTGCCCCTGAAGTGCACAAAGTACAGAAATGTGTTATTCACCAGACGCACTGTGCTGAGAGAATTGCATACAATACCCACTACATCTCACAACAATCTGTGGGGCTCATATTCACCTATTTTTCGTCAGACAATGAAAATGAAGATCAGAAATGTTAAAGTCACAAAGAAATGATACTTTAAAGCTCTGCAGAACTAAGATTTACATCGTGCAATCAGCAGCAAGAAACTAATGACAGAACCATGGGTGAAAATGGCTAATGAGGACGAGACCATAGCCAAGGGTAAAAATGCCAATTTGCCTCCTGCGGTCATGCCCCACTTAATGGGATTTCAATCAGTGACAGACTTTGTGGACAATGAGGGTCCCGTATGATCATACTTTTGGCAAAGTAGCTCTCTTAACATGTGAAGATACACCCCAAAAGGCCAGGCTTGGGGAGTGACACATACATTCCTTAAGACTTTTCCCTGTTGTTAAATGATAGTACTATCACTAAGTACTTAAGTAAACATACTTGAATTTCCAGGCTTTAAGTGCAGAATCACTCATTTCAACTTGAAGTATCTTCCTAAGCCTTGCCTGCCTTAATACAGTGTTTGTACCTCTAATTATTAATGAGGGTCTTTCCCCAAATATGCAACATTCACACGGCCACAGGAATCAGCAGGATAGCCACTCTCCAAAGGAAGCAAATGACCAGTTTTCCCCTGGAAGCATAGATTTGTTTCCTTAAAAATGAGACTCCGTCTGAAGCCCCAGTAGAAATTTACCCTGAATAATTCTCTGATTCTTTTCTGAAACATTCTGCAAACTTTTATGGGGGTTGCTTTGGCATGGCCAATATTTTTTCAGTGGTGTCAACTTTTTGTGCTTACCTATTCCTATTAAAATTATATATTTTTGCAGTTCCCAATAAAATTCATTGTATGGTATGCTAGAATAAATCTTGAAATCTCCCTGAAGTGCTAGAAACTTTCAGATATATGGCCATTAAATTTTTATTTCTTCAGCAAATGGCTTGTGTGCCAAAATATGCAATTCATTGCTGGAATGGTCACGAGGCCACAAAACTATGTAAAAACCACAAAGGAGCAGTGAACTGTCCATCGCTAGAAATCTATATCCATTGATTTGGGATTGGCTATTCTAGTTTGCCATGGGACTTCCTCAAGAGATATACCTGTGTATCTCTCAGTCCCAAACACACTGGATGTTAAAACACATTCGTTTGACTGAAATTGTAATCCCAGAAAAACTGAGATTATTTTTCTCCTTAAAAATCACTTGATATTTTTGCCATATTTTCAGGATCTACACAAACAATTTAACTTTTGCCCTTAGAATAGTGAGTCACAAACCAAAACTAATAAAAATACTCTTTGTCCAGACTATGATGGATACTTTTTAAACTCTGTTGTCAAAGGGGCAAGACAATCTATGGATGAAAGAGGCAAGGAGGTGGAATTCAGATGAATTGAAAAAGAACTTTCTAAAAGGCTGAGTATGTTAATGCTTCAAGCTATCAGCTATTGGAAAATGTACAAAGCAATTTCAGGAAGCTAAGACTGTCCCCGCCCCCTTCTCTTTTTCTCCCCTCAGCATTGTGATCAATGGTCCTCAAAGTGTAGACCCCAAAACAGAGCATCAACAAGGGATGTGTTAGAAATGAAAATTCTCAGGATCCGCCCAGAGTTCTGACTCCTTATACTTAAGGTTGCAGCTTAACAGTCTGGATTTTACCAAGCTCTCCAGGTAAGTCTGATACCAGCTAAAGTTTACGAAACACTGGTCTCAACTACCAGTTGGTAACAGGTGAGTGACAGAACTAGATGGCCACTGAACCTGTAATTCCACAAATCTAATAAAGTTCTTTGACTTACAGTATTTCCTTTTTGGACAAGAGGAACCAATGCCCTACCAAAATTCATCCCGGAGCCCTGGGTAACACTATGGATTATGTAAAAGGAATTAAATTATGTTAACACAATTGTTATACATCTTTAAATTGTAATAGTTTGAGGAATTTTTAAAACTAAATCTTAAGACCTGGGACTCACCCAAAATGTGTAGAGATAGAGCCTGGATCTATATTTTACCGGGTACTTTCACAACAATTCTCTCAGTTAGTCTCCATAGTAACCTTGTGATAAATATTATTGCTGTTCTTATTTACAGGTATCAAAGACTTAAAGTTGAGTGACTTGCCCAAATTCACAAAGCCAGTGAGTACCTGACCTGGGATTCAAACATAAGTATAAAGAGACTTAACATCCACATTCTGTCTCCTGCCCCAGAGACTTATGGGATGCATATGATCCCAGCTACTGTGCTGCCCTCTGGCTGTGCGAGTCACTCTTGTCCTTCAGCTCTTGCCCACGATTTGTGGTTCCACCACTCTGGGGCTTTCCCTCCATGAAGTCCACTGGATGTAGTGAGTATTTTATTCTCTTACAAAGACACTTCCCTCTAGGGCCAAAATAAAAGGCTGCCTGTGGATTGAATTATAAATGCACCCAAGAATGCACTTGTAAACTCACTAGACTCTAGTTGCTAAAATTTTACTTTCTATCATTTAGTTAAATGTTTTCTTCCAGTGACATGAAAATGACCCTAAGGGAAGACTTACTGAATTGGGAGTAGCCAATTATATCTCAATTGAGGGCACCAACTAATCTTTTCCAACCTGAAAAAGAGTCTCCAGGTGAGTTGAGGAGTAAAAGGATGGAAAGCCCAGGGTCTTTCTCAAGAGATCAGGCTTCAAAGGAGGGAGCAGAAAGAAGAAGAAATGGCCATCCCAATGCCAAGAGCATCATGGGAAGTACAAAAAATGTAAGGGGCCACCCAAGCAGAAGACAGTCACTGAAAAAGAGGCATGTGGAAAAGAGGCCATGCCAGCCACATGATGGTTCACTGGGAAAGTTCTGGTCAGTCACCTGATGTTCTGATTGTTTTAGTCGGGGCTTTCAGTTAAAGCAGCAGAAACCCACAGATGTGGTGTAGCCTGGCCAGGCACTGGCAGACAGAGAGAGCCAGCTTCCGGGACTCCTGTCTTCTTGTTCTCTAGAAGAATGTGCCTTAACTTGGAATTAAATCAAAATCAGCAGGAAACTAGTGAAAATTAAAGAAAAGAGATCAAGCACATCAGTGGCTACACTAATTTGCTGGGGTAGAATACAAAGAACCTTCTATAGGACCAAGAAACTTTTTAAATTTGTAAGAGGAGGACAACTCCAAAGGTCTGTTTCTGATCACTGTTCCACAAGAGGTGAGGGGGACTGTGCAGAGATGGTTTGAAGGCACTAAACAGGGGTTCAACTGCTCAGTTCCCTTTGCTTTGAAACAACCACAGCTAAATCTCTGCATGTTTCTTCAAAATTAGGTCCTAAGGGGCCATGAAAACCAAACCTGCCTCCCTCAGGAAAGCAGGCAGCCAGGATCACCTAGTCACAACACCATCTGTATAGTCTCTTTAAGTGCCACTCAGGCTCATCCTTGTTAGCTTCAAAAAAATACATTCATATTTAATGTCTGTTTTTTAAATGAGATTAAAGAAACATAACAAGTAAATGTCACAAGTGTACTCTATCTGGACTCTAATACAAACAAAACAACAGTAAACATTCTTTTTTTTTTTTTTTTTTTTTTGAGACAGGGTCTCACTTTGTAGTTCAGGCGGCCCTGAGCTCACTATGTAGCCCAGGCAAGCCTGGAACTCAGCAGTCCTCCTGCCTCTGCCTCCTGAGTGCTGGGATTACAGGTGTGAGCCACCACGTCCGGCGTTGTGATATGCGGTGTTGATTGTTGGTGGGCATGAGTCTCCACGCCCAGCATTGTATGTGGTTACTGGGGATCGAACTCAGGACCTTGTGCTTGCGAGGCAGGCGCCGGAACCACTGAGCCAACCCCCTGGCCCTTTTTTTTTTTTTTCTTTTTAAGACAGGGTCTGTCTACGTTGTTCACACTGATTCTGAATTCACTAAGTAGGCCAGGTTTGCCTCAAACTCATGGCAATCCTCCTACCTCAACCTCCCAAGTACTGAGCTTACAGGTGTGTACCACAACACTCAGCCTTGTGAAAAGACATTCTTGAGAAAATTGAAAAATTTATTATAATCTGCATAGTAGATGATACAAAGCCTTTATGTCAAGTATAATGATGAATTCATAATTTCTTTAAAGTCTGAATATTTTAGAACACTGGAGGATAAAAGGCAAAATGACAAGACAAGATATCAGTGTTTCAAAATAATTCAGACAAAAAAGAAGAGGGAAATGAATAGACAAACAAATATGGGATGATCTTAACTGGACAAATATACTTTTGTGTACATTTGAAAGTTTATAATTAAAAATTTATTATTCAAATATATCTAGCAGCATAATAACTGCTCCTGAGAACAACCTGTATGTCAAACTCTTAGTTTCATAGCTGAACAGTATAAAAATGCTGCTTTCCTTGTGTTATAAAATCTCAGGCAAGGTGTGCCTGTGTGATTATTTTACAGAAGTGAATCTGGGCTGGAGCAGAGGAACACCTCTTTCCATTATTCTGTTTGCATTAAATGATCCTCCCATTCAGGCCTCTACCCTACTCTTCTGTTCTGTTCTCCATTCCTAACCACACTTCATCCTCCTGGGATCCTCAGGCTGGCATTCTGTCGAGGCACTCCTGATAAATGCCACTGAGCTTCACGGTCCAGCACAGGCAGCCTGAAGTTCTCCTTCCTCTCCAAGCCACATCCGCCTGCTGCCTGGACACCCCATCATTTATCTCAAGCTTCATTAAAGCCTTTATCTGTTTCCTTCCTTCCTTCCTTCCTTCCTTCCTTCCTTCCTTCCTTCCTTCCTTCCTTCCTTCCTTCCTCCTTCCTTCCTTCCTTCCTTCCATACAACTAGACACACCAACACCTTGCCCTTCTGATGGTTCCTGCCAGGAATACTAAGCCAGGGGGAGAATCAGAGGAGAAAAGAAAGGAGCTAGGACCAGAGGCCCCTGTAGAGCCAGGAGTTCCCACACAGGGCTACGCTTGGTCCTGGAAATGGTGATAGAAGTAGAGCTTTGGGCCAAAATCCAAATGTGCTTTAGAAAGAAGGCAAAAGGAGCCAACCACGAGGGGAAGGCTGTGTGGTGAGCCTCGTGGGGTTGGTACAGTCTAGTCAGGCACCGGGCAGGAGTCAAAGGGAGAAGCTGACGAGGGTGAAGCAGGACATGAGCTGCAGGGGCAGCCTCGGTGCCGGCACCAATCAGGGCCAGAGCCAGAAAGCCCAGAGGAAGAAAACCAACAGTATGTGTGAGCCTATGAGACAGAGGGAGAGGAAGAGGAAGAAAGAGAGAGATTATAGAAGATGGCAGGTTCAAAGTTTACAGGGTGGGCTGCAGCCCGGAGACCCAAGAAAGCTAGCACAGTAGAACCTCAAGTTACGACTGGCCTGACATTCGAGCAACTTGAATTACAGCAGGAATTTTAGTTTACTTACTACCAAAGCCATGAGTTACAACCCAAATGCCAGTGCCTTGTGCTTCCAGATGGTCTCCGATACAGATTTAACTCTTAAAGCGTCCTTTCCTTTGTGGGGTTAACTGAGAAACCCTGGAACAGTGACTCGAATGACACTGAGACCTGCCTGTGTATAGGAGAAATGCTGAAGGCTGTGTAGAGGAGCCTGAGCCTTCTGTTGACCAAGCTGAGTTATAACCAGTTTTCGGGAGTGAATTGAGTTTGTAAATCAAGGGTCCACTGTATTATTCTAATTTGAATCCTAATGCGGTAGAGTTCTCTCTGCACAGGAGAAGAGAGTTGTTTTGATCCAGTTAGGTCTTTAGCTGATTGGATGAAGCCAACCTACATTATGGAGGGCAATTTATTTTACTCCATGCCCAACAGCTTGTAATAGTAGTCCCATCCAACAACACCCACACCAAAACACCCAGAATAATGTTTGACAAACGTTCGGGCACCACATAGTCCATCCAAGTTGATATGTAACGTTAACCATAAGGAACAAACACAAATGGAATCAACTAACCGCAGAAACTGAGGAGCAGTGATGTGCCTCATACCTGTCCTGCTTCCTGCAGTGGACGGGAGATAACTGGCCAAAGAGCAGGCAGAGCTGGACTAGAGGGCTGTGCTGGGGCCTGGCAAGGGATGGATGCTTTGTCCGCTATCAGGAAGGAGGCGTGGGCCTCTGTGCCCACCACCAGAGCCCAGGCTCTGCGGCCAGGCCAGCTGGGTTTGTGTTCAGCTTGCCCCGCCGATCTAACTGCTTGTCCTCTCTGCCATCAGCTTCCTCCTCTGTAAAATGAGGCTGCGAGCTGTATATAAATCAGATGTAATATCAAATGTCAATAAGCCAAATGTTTGTACAGCACAAAGCAGACAGAGAAAGGCCAGTGCTCATGCTGTAGAACTGTCTGCTGGTATTAGCTCTCAGTGCTACAATGGCTTCTATATTGTGCTCCAGGTACTCAGGAGTGTTCAACCCGAAATCTTTCTCTAAGTAGTGCAAAATGAAAAGGGACTCAGCCACATAAAGACTCTCTCTTACACTTCAGTCTCATGTCTCTAAAAGAGCAAATCTACTTAGACTGCCTAATTAAAGCCTGAGTAAGGTTTCCCACCGCCTTAGGAATGAGACTCAGATCACTGCCATGGTCTCTAAGCTGCCTGATTTGTTCTGGATGTGTCTTGGCGCAGATCCCCTGGCCCCTGGCACGCCAGGTTTCCCTGCAGTCTGACTGCTTCTCAGAGCCTCTCCTGGCGATTACCCATGTTTGAAGCAGCCACCCTGGCCCTGTCCTGCCTCCCTGCCGACTCCTGCTCACCATTCAGGGCTGCATTTAAGGAAGCATCTCGGGCCGGCGGGACAGCACTTGCCAGGGCCCTGTATCTGAGCCCTGGATCTGAGCCCAAGGATTACCGAACAGAAGCCTCCCCTAGACGTGCACCTGTGTCCCTGCTTGAGCTGGTAGATGCGGCTTACACTGTAGCCACTGTCCACCCCTCCCCACTCACAGAGCCCCTCTGACCTGAGCCAACAGTGTACTAACCACGGCTGAACCATTGGGACCCAGCACCGTGCCAGGCACATAAGCTCAACAACTATGTGTTGAAAGAAGTTAATAAATCTAAAGGCGACAGAATTCAGCTCTCAGCCAAGTCCAGCTGGTTTGTAGTGGCCACCTGAAATGCTGGGCTGCGTGGAGCTCAGACGCTCTGCCATAGGTAACTCTCACAGTCTCTTCGTGCTGCTTCAATAAAATATTTTGACTGAGTATCTCATAAAGAATAGATTTACTTCTCGAAGTTTCAGAGACTGTAAGTCCAAGATTCCAAGCAGTTTGGTGTCTTCTAAGGGCCTAGTTACTCTTTCCGAGATGACACCTTGAAGTTGCATCTTCTGGAGGAAATGAACGCTGAGTCTCTCAGATGCGGGGAGGGATCACCCTCTGCTTTTAAGGCACTCATCCATTGGTCAGGACAGAGCCCTCAGGAGCAGCCATCTGCTGAAGCCCCACCTCCCAAGACCGCACCATGGGAATTCAGTTTAATATAAAGGTTGAAAGGGACACGATCAGGTACACAGGTAAGCAATAAAATTAAGACCAAAAACAGGAGGGTAAAGCCAAAGCTGCTGCAGTTACATTGATACTGCAAAAAGCAAGGAAACCAAGATTTAATATCAGTTTGGGTGCATATTTTAATCATCATCAGTATATCTCATATGTATTCGAGAGAGGGAGAGAGAGAGAGAGAGAGAGAGAGAGAGACAGAGGGAGAAAGAGTGTGTGTGTGTGTGTGTGTGTGTGTGTGTGTGTGTGTGTGTGTGTGTGTTATTGGAATTGAACTCAGGGAGTGCTGAACTATACCTTCAGCCCTTCTTATTTTTATTTTGAGACAGATTACCCAGCCTGGCCTCAAAATTTGAAGTCCTCCTGTCTCAGCTTCCTGAGTAGCTGGGATTATAGACCTGCACCACCACACCACCCAGGAACATTTTTTAATGCCTATAAACTCATTCCTACATGTACAGACCCAGATTGCTTTTATATCTTCCTTTTAGAATCTCATGCCACCGTGAGCAATAAAAACATTTGACTCAGAAATCTGCCCTGTAGGACAGTAACCCACTTATGGCCGGGCGGTCACTTCAAGTAACAGCAGGGGAGATATGTGGGAAAACCGGTGGAGCTAGAGCCAGACTCTGCAGGGTTCTAGGATGGCCTGTAGGTTATGGTATGTTCTTAGCCTCAGTGTGCTCCTCTGTGAAATGGGCTGTAGGAAGCCAGAACCCAGCGGGCACATAAAGAGCACTTAGCAAGCTGTAATGAGAGCAACTAGTACTCAGGTTGCCAATTTGAGGGTTCACATGGGCATGGTAACAGTGCCCTTAATGACACGGGGGCTGGGAGTTGCTAGAGCCTAAGACAGGCTCTCTCTAGCAGGCAGCACAAAGTGAGTCAGTCACGCAGGGATATCACTGCAGCACTAATGGCTAAAATGAAAAGCTGGAATTAATTTGAATTGTTATCAGCCACAAATTGGCTAGAAGAAAGTTGTAGAAAATAAACTCCCAATTTGGGATTTTTTTTTAATTTTGTGTTTGTTTGCTTATTTATTTACAGTACTAGAAATTGAACCCAAGTAGTGGGGAAGTATACCCCAGCCCATTTTATTTTAAGACGGAGTCTCTCAAACTGCCCACAGTGACCTCAAACTTGTGGTTCATAGCCTCCTGAAATGCTGAGGTCACTAGGTGTGTGCCACTGCACCCAGCAGAGGAAAGAAATATTATTCAACCAAAATCTTCAGAGGTGTCAATACATGTAGATACACAACACATACACACAAACACAAACACAGTATTTTAGGTATAGTGATAAATGTCAGAGTGGATTCACACATGATCTAACAATAGCAACCTCTGGGGACTCTATATGCTTCTATATTACTGAATTAGTTGACAAGAAAGGTGTATCATTTGAATTAATACGGGAATAAATGAATGAATGAATGAGACTATTAAAATCTAAGTTTTTAAACCAGTCAGGCAGGCTGATGATGAGGATATACTCTGCTAAGGTGAGCCCTGAGCTGTCCCGAAAGGTGGGAAGTGAGAGGTGTGAATGTAGATCACACGGACTGAGGGAGCCACTGCGGGGGCCACCAGGCGCCAGCGAGCTCCTCTGTGCATCCCCACTCTTCACCGTGCCAGCCCTGATGCCCAAGAGGAGCCCACGGACCTTCTCAACTGAGCGGCAGAACAGCCAACAGTCCCCAGAACTGAGTTACTCTCACATCTGCCCTGAGGCTGAAGAAGTGAAGGGAATCAAAACACTGGAGATGAGCAGGGACTGGATTCCACGCTGTGTCCTACTCTGTAGCTTATGGTAGAGATGACTCTTCTATGTGAGAAGAGCAGAGAGGCCGTTGAAGTGAATTGTAAGAGAGGAGGAGCTGAAAAATTTCACTGAAAGAATGCTAAATATCCCTAGACTATGCCTAAGACAGGATGATCACTTCATAGCTTTGTACACTGTACAAGGGAGCTAGAGAAGACAGCATAAAAATAATCAAAAGCTGTTTCTTGGTTACAAAAGTGGACAGTCATGTTGCAAATTTGAAGTCTATGAAAAATCTCAGTGAAGAAAGACATCTGTACCGTACGTCCCACACTTCCCATTCAACAAAGGTGTACAAACTTTTATTAAAGTCAGACCCATAGGGTATTTACTGTCTTTGGTGTTTTTCCCAACTTAACAGTACACTAGGGGAATGTTTCCATTCCACTGACTCCCATAGTTTAATAACTATATAGTGTACTATGGTATAAAGACACCATGACTTATCGGCTAGTTCCCACATACTGGATATTTGTGTTGTTTCCTTTTTCCTATAACAAAAAAGTTAAGCTGTGTTCTAGGTTTTGCTTCCTTTTTTAAACACAATACCACTAATCTTTACACATGCTCTTCATTGTCTTAGAGATTTCCAAGGTGAAAGAGATACCAACGTTTGCAGTTTTCCATGACTGCTATCCCTCTGTGCTCCAGAAGAGTCAACACTCCAACCGACAGATTAGAAAATGTTTCCCCTCCCATCCTTCCACACTCTTTAAAATTGGGTATTAGCATTTGAGAAGGGGAGATGCAGAGAAGTTATTTAATAGAAAATATGTCTTGTTTAGATGATAATTTCTTGGATTACTTGTGATGTTGAGCATTTTCCAAATACTAGTTGTTGGATATCTTATATAACATCTCGTGCTGTAGATCTATAATTTGAATAGTCAAATATACCCATTCATTTTATTTTCTCATAAATATTTATCTATTTAAATAATAAGTTGGTGCATAGTTAAGCCAAAATGTCTGCTCTCATAAAAATATTTCCAGGATCCTCATTTATTTTTTTCCCTCTAAGATTGTACTCACATTTTTACTAGAAGATTTTTACTAAAAGATTAAAAAAAAAAAAAAACAAGGTGAAGCCTTCTTGCTTTCATCAATTTCTGTAATAACAGGGCTCAGTTTATACATGTGAGCTACATTATAGTATTTGAATGCCAATATAGGAACCATCAAAACCCAGCTGTTCTTTTGTGCCATTTATTCTCTTATTAACAAGATTGCCTGATTTTTTTCTAAAACTGTATTTATTTCAATTCATTTTCATTGCCAAGGTAAATTAAGTAAGTATTTTCTTTGCATATATTTAAATTTTATTTTTGAACACTTGTGCAAAGATATTATAAAGTCCAGTTAACATTAATCAGTCCACATTTCTCAAATTCTCATTTGCAATAATATTAACTTAAATATGTATGTATATTTTGGATCTTGTCCATAAGGTTTTAGAAAGTGAAAAACAGGCCAAAGGGAGACAAAACTAGGTATTTATATCAACCCTATTCTTTTCCTGAACCATAGTTTCCAACACAATATACAATTCCTATTCATCTTCAACAAACATACAAATATTTGTGTCAAACAACCTAATCAAAAGACATGCACATATTTATTAGGTGTTGGTATATTTTTACATTTGGAAAAGTTAGAAAACCAAAGAGATCCATCTCTGTATATTAAAATGCTTGAGCACTAACTAGATAAAGGCTAGCTAATTCCTCTCTCTTGATTTATTGTTAAAGCATTTTAAAAGAAGTTTTTATTGCCTTTTTCTTGTAGTAAAATGAAACTATAATGGCATGTTACTTCGGTTTTTTTTTTATTGGGTTTTAGTTAACTGTGCCAAAATATAAGCGAGGGCCTAAATTTTTACCTGGCCTCAGAAATCAGACTTATGGATTACTCTGGTCAACAATGATATTTTCAAGAGTCAAGAGCACTAATCTAAATAAATAAAGTTTATAATATATCTGCTTACTAAACCTATATTGTACAAATATTTGGAGTTAGACAAGCTGCAATTAATTCTAAGATTAAGAGTACTAATTTAGAACTGTGCCCTGAATTTTAAAAGAATAAGATTGATGGGGGAAAGTAGGAGAGCAGCTCTGTGTTCTGCCATCATCTGGCAATACAGAACTCCCTTTCAAGTTTGATTTTTACAGTAATTTAATCACCACAATTGGTGGGCATAGAAGAGGTGATTTCTATAATTCTTGTGGGTCCAAAGCCAAACAGATGTGGTTTTCGGTTCTCCTAAAGTGATTTTCCACATTGGTCTTTAAAAGTGGTTTTTAAAACCTTTTTTGGTGTGCTCGAGAAAGGCCTGGCTCTCCACGGAAAGTCAGAGGTGGAGCCCAAGGGGCCCCAGAAGTTCCCAAGCAGGGCTCTCAAGGCCCTGCCCATTTATCTCAGCTCCAGCCCTATCGTGAGCTAAATGCTGCTCTCTGGGACTTGGGAAAAGGCACGAAACGGCACTGGCTCTCAGTTTCTTATCTATAAAGTGAAGGTTTGCACTCAAAATCTACACTTTCTTCCAGTTCTCAGTTCTATCAATTCACTACATTAAACTGCCACAGTTTAAATAATTATGTTCTAGATAGTTTGATACTTTTTAAATAAACACAAAAAAACTATTGTAGTTTGAACTTTGAAACTCACTGAAGACCTTATTTTAATATGTATGAATCGTTCAAACTAAGATTTTTAATGCGTGATAGTCACCAAAGAGAATTATATAAATGTTTGTTTTTGAAACACTTTGAAATGGTATTTCATCTTAGTAGAAACTAAAAATCAATTCCCTCAAAACCCTCAAGTTGTTAATGAAATACTTAATGTGATGTGAAATAAGCAGAGTTTTTTAATATTTGCTGCTTAAAAATGAGATGATTAATATTTTAATGTGGTTTGTGGGGATAGTGAAATTTCACACTTCATTATTTTTAGCTTAAATAATATACCATATGTATTATAAAAGAAATTAAAATTTCTAATGATGCATAGGTCATTTAGAGATTCTTTGAGTTTATTTTTAAAAACATCCAACCCGTTCACTTATTATTTTCTGAAGCAGCTTCAATTTAAAACTTCCTAACAAATTATCGAAGTTTAAATTTCACTCAGTCACTTTATCTACTTTGCAAACCTTCAGGGGCTTTTGTCTCAAGGCCGAATATGTTGGTACTAGGCACCAAATGCAAAAAGAAAGTGTCTGGAAATCACTTCTGTAATGTCAGACAGTAACCCCAGAAACTCCACACGTTGCTATTTTCTGAGCAGACTTGTCTTCTGAGCTATACAAACCCAGTGAACACACAACTGCAATTTAAATCAAGGCTGTATCTTCTAGAGATTGGAAGGCTTTCTTTTTTCTATAGCAAAAAGTACTTTTAGACAATCTTATTAAAACATCATTTCTCATTCAGCAGATCTAGGGTTAAACTTGACGTATAATTTCTAACTCATTACTCACATTCCCAGAGCCAAAAGCAGGAGCATCATTGAGATCTGGTTGGGAACATGAAATTTCGGTCTCACTCGAAACATAATGACTGCATAGGCTGCGTTTAACAAGATCCCCAGACTACATGTACATACTTGGTGTTTGAGGAGCCCTAGTCCACTTCGGTGTAAGGATTCTCTCCAAATGGGCTTTGGTCAGTTCTAAGTTTTGCTCCCACACATTAGTCTAGCGAGTGGATTCTTCCTCCCACATACAGGAAAATCTCTTCCAGACTATTTGACTGCTGTCCAAGGACAGCTGAAAGAACACTTACTCTGATGTTACACAAAACTGAACAATTCCCAATCAAAAGAGAAGCTGGAGCAGCTTTCCATCCCAAGCAGTGGTTCTCAAATCTGTCTACCCATTAGAACCACCTGGAGAGCCTTTTGCCATGAGCTAAACTGAGACCAGACTCAGACCAATTAAAACAGAGTCTCCAGAGCACTGGTTCCCAAATTTGGTATGCACTGAAGTCACTGAAGAACCTGCTAAAACACGTGGCTGAACCTCTGGCCTAACCTGACTCAGTGAATCTGGGCGGGGCCTGATGATCTGCATTTCTACCACATACCCAGATCACTCTAAAGATATTTATCTGCGGACCACACTTTGAGAACCAGTGTTCTCAACTCAGGCTTGAGTAATGATTTTTAAAAAATTCTTTAAGAGAATTTAATTCAAGAAAATTTAATGTCAAGTTTGATAACTACTAGGGATCCTAGTCCTAGGGAAACATGAGTTTATAACATAAAAAGATTGGTTCCCACATAGCTTGTGTAATCTGTTTCATCACAGCAAATTACACATGTACTAATGCACAGCCAGTTCTAGCCTAGACTGTCCATGGTTCCAGAAATTCTTTGAAAAAAATGAAATGTTCAGTAGTTTCTGCTTAAATATGTCTTTGTTCACTACAGACAGGCAAATCCCTCAAAAGCAGGAGCTGTGTCTTCTTGCCTTTGCTCTTTGTTTTGATTTCTACTTGTGTCTTGAATACACTTTTGTACCCTATGTACCAAGCACAGAGATGAGGCCCTAAGACACATCCAATAAATGTAGATTGAATCTATGTACTAAATAGTCCGCCCGACCCCAGCTGCCTGGATTGAGGTTTACACTCTGTTGAGAAAAGGGCCTGCTGGCCGGGAGATTTTATTTTTCATGAAGCTGCCTTGATAACATATAAATGTAATAAAAATTTCTGAGCGTTGCCACAAATATTAAACGAACAAATTATCTTCTCGCAGCCCATTTAGTCGCACGGAAATGCGATATCCTCCAGGGAGGACTGAGAGCCAACTGGCACCGTGCGGGACAGGTGGGAGTCCTGCTCCGGTGCTCCCAGAAGAGGCAGCAAGAGTCAGAGGGTGAGGGAGGGGAACCGCCTCCCCGCACGACTGAAATGAAACACCTAAGGTCAAAAACAAACAAACAGAGAAAAATGAGCTTGCAGCGCAAAATGCATAGCAAATATGCCAGGGATTAAAAAGACAACAAGCACATTACTCAAAAATGGCTCTACAGATACTAAGAATGATTCAATAAATTTGTAATCAAAATTCTGGTGATAAAGACTCCGAACTGATTCCTTTTTCATTCTCTTTTTATTGGGGGGATCGCATTATCACAAAAGCAATACTGTATTCTGATACATCATGTTAAGAGGCTTTTGATGGGATTTATCTAAATCTCATTCACTGTGTTTATGTGTGCAACACACACACATGCACATACATGCAAGATGTACAGTGCCAGGGATTGAACCCAGAGGTTCTTACATGCTAACCCCAGGCCCCTGTTCCCAATAAAGATTTTTGAGGCCATATTTTCTTTTTTCTTTATGAGTTTATTGGTACATTATAGGTATACATTATAAAAACATTTATCATTGAGTATTTGTACCTATACAGTCTCATTAATGCAAAAATCCAAATTTTTTTTTTTGAGACAGGGTCTCGCTTTGTAGTTCAGGCTGGCTCTGAGCTCACTATGTAGCCCAGGCAAGCCTCGAACTCAGCAATACTCCTGTCTCTGCCTCTCAAGTGCTAGGATTACAGGCGTGAACCACCACCACCAGCACTGTGGTATGTGGTATTGATTGCTGGTGGGCGTGAGTCACCATACCCAGTGTTGTATGTGGTTAGTAGGGATCGAACTCAGGACCTTGCGCTTGCGAGGCAGGCGCCAGAACCACTGAGCTAAATCTCCGGTCCCACAAATCCAATTTTAAGGTAATTTTGATGTCAAACATTTTCTAGTGTATATGATTTCCTATATTTTGGGAACACAAAATTGCAAAATATATTTATCTAATATAGGGTATATGTTGGGAAATTCTGTATTTATGTGAATTGTACAATCAGTACTAATGAATAAAACTTTCCATGGACTTCAGATAGCATGAGCTATTTATTCTTTTCATGACAAAAAGAAAACTATACCAGCAGTTCTCTCTAATAGAAGTTTCTGTGAGGATAGTCTATATCATGCAGTATGGTAGCTACTAGCTGCTATAGGCTATAGAACAATCAAAATGTTCCTAATGTAGCTGAGGGTATGAATTTTCATTTATTTGTCTATTTGTTTATTAGGATGGTCACTATGCTGCCCACAGTGGCCTCAAATTCCCGGGCTCAAGTGATCTTCTTGCCTGACCCAAGTAACTAGGGCTATAGGGGCACCTTTCTGCACCTGGTTCTGAAACTTTATTCAATCTTAATTCTCTTAAATTTGAATTTAAATAGGCACATGTGGCTGGTGCCACCATACTGGACCTCCAGGACTAGAAAAATGATGCCAGAATATAAATGCTTTATCCAGTTTTTCTGTCCACAAACTCATATCTAAAATCTGTCTCTGACTCCAGTATTTGCATTCATCAGATCAAAAAGACAAACCTAAAAAAAAAAAAAACTGCTCCAGTTCATTTCATATAGAATAACAACATAAAGACTTCCAATGTGAAACCCACACTCTTTGAAAAGCCACAGACTTCCTCACTTTTATAAACAGTCCCAAAGAAAAAGCAATCACAATGGGCAGCAGCCCTCATGTTTATAAATTCAAGTCCTTGGGGTAGAGGGAAAAGGCTGTATTAAAGGCCAGACTTCTTTACAGACTTCCAATTGTGCCACCCAGTGGCAATATGCTTCGTTGAATTTCTGACTGCAATAGGATCCTTATGCCCCAAGAAAAACTCTACAAAATCAAGATGCTAAGCAATGAGGCAGAGATGATGACAGATCAGGTGACCCAATCTGTCCACTCATGACTTTGTCACATTTATTTCCATCTTAAGTGAATCCATGCGTTGCCTCCTAATCTTTCATAGAAGAAATATAAAATAACAATTATCAGTTGGTAGGTTATCGATTGTATTTAAGAATCAAGAAAATTCTATCTGAATTCCTTCAGCCTTTAAATGTACCTACCTCACAAGAAATTTACCTCCTGCTCATCAAATCTTATATGAAGGTGTTAGATGAGTCTTTGCCTTTGATTAAGACTTTTTTTAAAAAAATAAAGATTTAGTGAGCCAGAAACATTTGGTAACATCATTTTCTGAGGATTTAAAAACACTTCAACATAAAATTAAACACAGATGTATAATTTGAGAGTTCATGAATCATCATTTTATGTACATTTATAATTACACTAAACCTAGGTATTCCAAAAGCCGCAGTCAACTCTGGCTATTGTAGTGAATCTTCTGGTAAAGAATTTGAACAACGTCTGAGTCTAAGTATCCATAGGGGATTGGTGGATGTTGGAGTCTCTTATATGAAATGGTGTAGTATTTGTATGTAACCTATGAATGTTCTTCCGTATACTTTCAGTCATCTCTAGGTGACTTATAATATCTCATACAATGTAAATGTTGTGAAAAAGCTATTATGGTTTATTGTTTATGGAATAACAAAAGGGAAAAAGTCTGTACATATTCAGTACAGATATGATTTTTTCCCAAATATTTGCTATTTGTGATTGGTTGATTTGCAGATTGACATCCAGGGATATGGAGGGCCATTTGTATTGCATGTTCCTGAGAATACTTTGTTACACAGTTTTGTGTTATATTTGTTTGATTTTCTAATTTTGCTTTTCCACTCAGGAAAAAATGCTTGATATGAGACACAGATAAAACCATTATAGGTGTAGATTCTAAGAAACAAATATCTAAGGAGAGAAAGGATGTAGTAGAAAATAATTGATGGTGTTTAGTGTTCACTGTCATTTTATGTAACAGATGGCACACCTCTAGTTGCCATGACTCAGGAGGGCTCCAGGCTATACTGTTTGGCAGAGAATCTTCCTGGATCTCAAGATCTTTCAAAATATAACTCCAGGAGACATTTTAAAGTGACAGAGCTGCAAATCTTCCCTGGAACAAATTCAGAATATGAGCATAAACATAAGAAAATGCCATGACTTTAACATTAGCCCATTTGCCATGAGTTGACACTTATGTTGGTAGTTTTAGCAGAAAGATAAAGACTAAAGAACAGAGCAAACCTTAAAGAAGAGCTGTTTCATACACCAAGATCTACGCTGGAGAAGTGTGGCAACCTTTTGCTTATCTCCTGAGGATTTCTAGGTCCTCCTCAGAAGTGCTGGGCGCCAGTTTCGCGGGTGTACTACCCCAGAGGCTGTTCTCTGCCTACAGTGGCAAATTCATTTCTCAACATTCAGTCCTTCTTGACTCCTCCATGTTTGGTCTATGCCCTTGGAAGGGGCAATTATGTTCTAAGCAGACCAAATAAGGGGCCAAAACCCCTGTGAAGACACAACCATCACATGAAGTTCTTTGATTTCTGGGACAACACTAGGAAAATTAAAAGAGAGAGCAAGTGTTTCATGTGAGGTCACATGCCAAGTCGGAGCTTAGATAATATAGTTAGCCCTGCATAGTATGCTTCCTGCATTCCTAGACTCAACCAATCTTAGAATGAAGACACAGCATTTGAAGAAATAGTCATCTGTACTAAACATGTACAGACCTTTTTTATCACGACTCCCCCAGCAATGGAATTTAACAGCTATTTACATAGCATTTACATTGTATTAGGTATTATAAATAATGTAGAGATAATTTAAAGTAAATAGGAATTGTGACAGATTACACAAATACCATGTTATATGTGGGACTCAAGGACCTATAGTTTTTGTTGCCCTTGTGGATCCTGTAATCAGTCTCCTGTGATCCCAAACAATGACTATATTGCAAGATACTAAAAGCAAGGAGGAAGATTCTGCAGTGAAGACTTCCCAGAAACACCAAGCACTCCTCACTGTGGGCCTTGGGCATACTTCTTCCATGGTACCCACCTTACGATCTAGTGGTTACTTATTTGCTCTTCTTTCTCCACCATCAAAAGACTGATCTTAGTCATGTTTTTATTCCCTACACTTGAGACAGTCCCTTGCACATTGAAGGAAATCAACAAATGTCTCTGAAATACACTAACATGAGATTAAAATGTATCACCTGGATTTCTAAAAGGGAGCATTCATTGAAGTGTTTGCTATTTCTTCTTAAGTTCTATTTTTTATTCAGAATAATTAAGGGTGATTTATCAATGGAATAATACATTCAGAATTTTGTGATTTAGTAGAAATACAGCTGAAATATTTTGAAGATGGTGTACCTGAATTAGAGGAAAAGAACAATAATGCAACTACTAAGAAAAACCATGAGATAGACATACAAGACTGAGTGCAAAAGGATAAAAGAAAGAAAGGGAGAAAAAGAGCAAAAAGAGGAAGAATTTCATTTATGAACTTCAATTTTTTTAAAAAGTCTTGAATGTGGGCTAGAGATTTGTCTCGGTGGTTCCAGCTCCTGCCTCGCAAACACAAGGTCCTTGGTTTAATCCCCGGTAACCACATACAACAATACTGGGCGTTGTATGCCCACTGGCAATCAAGTACCTCATACCACAGATGCCAGGCTTGGTGGCTCAAGCCTGTAATCCCAGCACTCAGGAGGCAGAGGCAGGAGGATTGCTGAGTTCAAGGCTTGCCTGGGCTCCATAGTGAGCTCAGGGCCAGCCTGAACTACAAAGCGAGACCTTGTCTCAAAAAAAAAAAAAAAAAAAAAAAAAGTCTTGAATGTGAGAAAATAGAATCAAAATTCAATATCCATTCTTTTTTAATTGGGGTAAAATATACCCACCAAACTTACACTTCAACCATTTAAAAATACACATTTCAGTGACAACAGGTACATTCATACTGTTATATACACATCATTGCCATGCCTCTCCTGAGCTTTTTCATCTTCCCACACTGAAAGTCTGTATCCATTAAAGATGAACTCCCCGTTCTGCTCCCAAACGTCAACAATGACCACTGCAATTTCTGTTCCTACCAACTTGACTATTTACAATATAGTATTTCATGCATATATAATGTCCTCAGAGTTCATCCATATAGTAGCTTGTATCAAAGCTTCCTTTTAAAGACAGAATAATTCATTGTATGTACCACATTTTGTTTATCTATTCATCTGTTTATAGACAATTAGGTTACTTCTACCTTTGAACTGTTCAAATAGTGCTGCTGTGCTCATTCAATTCCTTGGATTTTGTCTTTTTTGAACATATACCCAGAAGTGGAATTATCAGGTCATATAGTAAGTGATTTCATGTTTTCTCTTCCAAGATTCAATCGCCATTCTTGATTTCATTTTTGAAAACCTTCTTAATCAAAAGAAAATGGAATAGATGAATATTTCTTTAACATGACAAAACATTCTATCTCATTGTAGAAGCCAGCATTTTGCTTACTGGGGAAAGTAAAATTATTTATGTCAACATAACCAAAATGATGATATCCACAATCACCATTGTCACATAATATTGTTTTGGAAATACTGTCCAATAAGAGAAAGGAATAAAGAGGTGTAAAACCAAATCATAACATTTGATAAAAAGACATCAGATTGTCATTATTTGTTTCCTATGTTTGTGTGCTTAGAAAACCCAGAGAACCAACTAAAGAAATGTCACAAACAAAAAGAGAATTTGATAAGATAGCTGGGCATTATTACACTTGATCTTAGCCAAAAGGCCGAGAAGCGATGATAGCTGGGCATTATTATCAATAGCTTTAACCTACAAAAAGTTTTGAGTTAGAAAAAGAAATAAAATGCCTGAGTTATAAAAAGAAAGAAAAAAATGAAACTTGGAGCAATATTCAAGCATACTCATTTAGAATAAAGACATAAATTAAAACATTGCTTACCATTCCATCCACATCAAGCTGTCCCACACACACCCATGCACTCATCTCTCCATTTATGCCGTGGCTATAGGTTATATCTTGCTAAGTCTTGTTGACATCCCCTGTGTGGGACTTGCAGAAAAGAACCCCTAGACTGGAAAACTGGTTACTTACTAGAACCTCCTCTTGATCCATGCGCCCCCAATTTCCAGAATTGTTGAGGTGTGTTATTCCCTTCTCAGGTTGGCACAGATCCTAAAGATTGTCACAATACATGCCACATCAGGATGAATATGAACTAATGGGCATTCTTATCACTGCTGATGAAAAAGTAAATCTGTATAGGCCCTACGGAAAGTGTCAGAATTTATAAAAATGTAAGATATGTCTCCCTCTTGACTGAGTGATCTCAGTTGTAGTGATTATCCCTATCAGTACATTAATATGAAGGACCAAGGATTTAGTTCAGTGGCCAAGCACCTACCTGGCAAGTGCAAGGTCCTGAGTTTAATTTCTGTTATCCCCCAAATATATATCAGTATGTAAGACATGTGACACACAAAGTTATCCATTGGACATTGTTTATACAAACTAAATTAGGAAGCAAATCCATCAATGGGAAACTAGGTGAATAAATCATGGTATGTCCACACAGTGGGCTAACAGCAGTCACTAAGAATAGTGGAGGGTGTTTCTCTTAGTGCTGATACCTGAAAATTTCTGAGAAATAGCATGATTTACAGCCACTTGGAACAATGTGTACAGTGTGCCACAACTTATGTTCCTAAAATAAGAAAGAGAAAAGAAATAATATCTATGTTTTTATGTGGATTTCACAAGAAACTGGGGAGTGTGGGCATCTGTGGAGAGTGGAATGAAAGGAAGATAGTTTGCTGTGTTCCTTTTGTACTTTTCTGGTTTCTGCAAACTAGGACTGTTCTTCCAATTTTTTAATTATTTCACTAGAAAGTTTTTAAGTTGAGGTATCTGCCCAGCTAAAAACTTAAATTACAAAGAGAACTTCCATCCATATTCAATTGTCAAGACTGTGGCGTTAAGTGAAATAAATTTTTCTAGTTCACTTTTTCCAAACTGTTGTCACGACAACCTTCCCTTTCTCCACAACACTGAGTGAATTAGGTGTCAGCCTGGCATGGAGACAGAAATAGCTGCTGAATTCCTAAAATGGATGAGTAAGAAGGCCACGAAGATATTGTTCTTATAGATTCACATAGCACCTTGTAAATAACTTCTTACTCGGTGAGGGCTCAATAAATGTTGCTGACTCATCTATCACAGAAAAGCACATGAACTCAGAAGGACTAGCCGAAGTCATTTAATCTGAAAATCAATTCCATTTTCCTTGTCATGGGGAAACTATTTCTGCTAAGTCGAGAAAAATGCAGAGGCAATGATGTTTTGTCGAGGATTCAAATGGAGAGTCAGGAGTTAAAATGGTGTGAACACAACAGACGTGAATTGATTTGTTTTACATCACAGTCGCCAGCCGTGGGCACACTCAGCCACATATGGAAGTCATGTTTACTGTTTCAAAACTATAGTATCGCCTTACAGTGCAGCATTCAAAGTCTCACTTCCCATTATTTATTTCTTTTTCTTTTTAAAAAAATTTTGAGCAATGTCTGGGCCAACATTTAGCCTTAAGTCTACTAGAAAAATGGCAAACTTGCTTCCCACTCCCTGCACTTTACTTCTTGTGGTCCTAAGACCATGATTGTATCAGATATTAATCTATGACCCAAACAGCAAATGGATTTTATTGAAGCTGCTATAATTCCACCACCAGAAAACATGACAAATATCCAACGTGTCAAAGAAGATTTATGCTTGGTTTTGAAACCCATTATCTTTTAGGAAATATTGCATAGTATGATTCACTGAGTGGTAACAGGCTCATGTAACTCAAGGTTTTTCTGTATTGATTTCACAGAGTCTGTATAACAAATCTGAGTGTCTGTGCTTTGCCAGGCTCACACAATTAAAAGCAAAATCAGCTTCAGGGATCATTAGCAAGAAACAATTGTGCCCCACTGTACTAGAAATCTCGGACTGAGCTTCCCAGTGCTGGAATAACACAACCCACATTTTCTTCTCTGTTAAAGGCAAATTTAAGAAGGGAAAATGTGTAGCTTTGACCACATTGGTTGAACAACTGGCTGGCACGCTGCTTCTCACCGCTGGTAAATGAAGTGAAACCAGCCCATCTGTACATGATATTGGAGTCCGAAGGTCCCAGCCTCTCACTTATCAACTGAGACCCAAAGAGAAATGACTCAAAGAGAAAGGCTCCATCCTTTTTCCATGGCTACCAGCTCCACTCATGGCCATTGTGCCACAAGGGCACCGTGCAAGGGGGAAGCCGTACAAGGAACCAGGGCCATCCTGGCCCACTTTCCCTCTCTACTTGACTTAGGGACATCCTCTTGATGAGTTATCTGAGGGCCTTAAACACTCTTTCAGTAGAAGCTCATGGCTTTTCAATTTGGGGTGGGATAAGGAGGAAAGTGGCTACAGCAGAGAATGTTCAGTTTCCTTCAGCGAAACCACTGGAACAGAGTGCTGTTTCTCTATGTGCTGCAGCCGAGGTTCAAATCCTCACCATGCTGAACTAGGGGGCCGGCCTCCTGCTCCTTTCAGACTTAAATTTTCTGAGATTAGGAATCCAACCTCCACCACTCTTCTCAGTTTACTAAGGCCTTTCCTGGGCATCAGACATATCTGACCAGTTCCTCTTTTTTACAAAGCTTTTCCCACTGGGGATTTAGCTCAAGTGGTACTGCACCTACCTTGGAAGCACAAGGGTCCAAGTTCAATCCCTGGTACCATAAAAAAATAAAATAAAATAAAATAAAATAAAATAAAATAAAATAAAATAAAATAAAATAAAATAAAATAAAATAAAAAAGAGAAAGAAAGAAAAAGAAAAGTCTTTTCCTTCTCTACTTCCTTGACCTTACAGTCAACTGGTTTACTTTCTGTCTCACATACAGCTCATTTGCAGTCCGATTTTTTCTTTCTCTCTCCCTGTTCTTCCCTTTCCTCTCACTTGCTTTTTCCAGTTAATAGTTAATAGGTATATTACTCATAATATATCTAAGACAGAACTTGCATTTCCCATTCCCACGTCACCTCTTGAATGAGAACACATCAAGGAGTCAAGACAAAATCCCAACATGTCATTCCTGGACATGCTGGAGAGGTGCAGATGCCTCAGCTGCCTGGTGCCCAGGGAGTGAAGGCTTTGATGCCCCTGGGAGTCATCATGGACCTTCAAATGAACAATACATTCTGCAGTGTCCGCTGTTTGCTGAGTGTGGCCCATGTGCAACTCAAACTCACTTGAGCCTGGAGGAGTCATGAAATAGCTCCAGACCACGAAAGCATAAGCATGTCCAGCATTGAGAAAGAGATAAAGAAGCTCATTTTTTTTTACTTGGTTGGTTGCTTTGATTTTCTGTAGCAGGAGTTGATCTCAAATCGTTTGCACTGAGCTACATCCCCATCTTTTTTCATTTTGTATTTGAGGATAGGCTTTCCCTGAGTTGCTAAGTTGCCAAGGCTGGGCCTGCACTTGTGATCCTCCTATCTCGGCTTCCTGCAGTCCTAGATTTGTAGGTATGTGCCACCATTTGCAGCCCTGTTTCTTAGTTAATGAAAGATTCCTTCTCTGAAACAACAGGAGAATAGAGTTGACTTTGCTGAAGCAGACAAAAGGGGAAAAGCCTCGATGAAGCAATGCTGTCATTGATAACTGCTGCTTCATGTTCTCTGAGGTTGCAGCTATAATTGATGGTAGAACCATGATGAGAGCCATCAGGCCCTTACACAGAGCAAACTGATAAGGAAGAGTCAGCAGATGCACAAGAAATAACAAATGAACCTGTGGGAAGCAAGCTGGGGATCATAGCACTGGGTTTTATTCTTCCCCTAAGAATTATTTGATAATCTGATTTACAACTTTTATTATTCATCATCATTCTTATACTTGCAAATAACAATGCTCAAAATATTTCAAATCCAAGGTTCCCCAACCTCATCATAGTTATTTTGGGGCCAGAAAATTCTGTTACTGGGATCTGTCTTGTACATTGTAGGATGTTACAGACATCCACAGCCTCTAAAAAAAATATAGATGCCATAAGTGAAATAAATAGGTCACAGATGTGTAAATATCATACCTGTCATCTGGTATGAGAAACTGAAGATGTTAATGAGCTCTAGAATGTATGATGGATATTGTGAAATAGAAAATATTCAAAGGGAAACATAGTGGAGGAGTGAGCAATGAGGGGTAAAGAAAAATGTGATGGTAGTGCAAAAAGGGAAACAAAGCTTATGTATTTAGGGGGTGGAGGGTTGTGAAGTGGGTAGGGGAATGGGAAAAAAATGAGAATTTAATCGTGTCATATACTGGTACAAACTCCCAATATTGAGTGATCATGATGCATATATACAATGTTCCAATAAAGATAAATATTAGTTTTTTAAAATAGAAGCCAATTACGTCATCTCCCCACAACCACTCTATCTGTCACAAGCAAACATTATCTAACGTCCCACGAGGGACATGATCGCCCCTGGGCTGGGCCACTGTTCTCAGGGTAGCAAGGTCTCCGCAGGTAGCTCTAGAGAACCATGACGGTCAGTCTCCTTATGTGGGAGGAACTCAAACAGTGCCCACAGGGATTGAGGGAGCAGGCTGGGCAGAGGGAGATAGTGAGCAGACATGAAGTTGCAATAAGGGTATCAACAGATCTCACAAGGCCCTCACAGGCAGTGCGCAAAACCCTCCTGCCACCTAGTCATTGGGTAGGGCTTGACCTTGTCAGGCCAGCTCCCTTCCATGCATAGCCTTTGCCAAGATAAACTCTCTGTGAGTGAACAGTGTCCGCTGTCAGAAGAAAAGAGCTTCATCTGCTTCAAGGCCATGGTCATAAAAACTGAATTTAGCTGTCTGCGTAAAACATGGCTAGAAAGCTTGAATTTCACAATCACGGCTTTCTTTCATAATCCAGTCGTTATCACTGTCTGAGAAAATTAGCTGCGATACTTCTGATTCAGTCCTTTCTGAAACTTATCTAACTTGAACATGGGTTTTGTAAGTTGATTTTTGCAGATAGGTGATGAGAAAGGCCCAGGGAAAGGACTTGATCAGTCAGCTACTAAGTGGTGCTGGGTCCCCAAGGCCCGGCCTCTGAGCCCAACCTCTGTTCTCTGGGCCTGACTCGCAGATGCTTCCAGCCATCTAGACTTGCCTGTGCTCACTTCTCCTGAGCCAGGGGCACAGCCCCACCAGGAAAGCTTCCCAAGCTGGGTTCAATGTACAAATTGGCCAGACCTCCTCTTAACCACTCTACCTGGGTTTGAGGATGTGTTACCACTTTGCTATGTTTGTTTCTATGGCACCTACAACTAAATAAATATCAAACTAGAACAGGGTGTAGAAATGTTTACTTTTGGCTTTGCTCTCCACTAATAGCATAGATTGTGCAATGGAAAGAAAGCATAGAGAAGTGCTTTGTCTGAGGCCATGCAAAACAGATAATGGAGCAAGAAATAGAGAACAGGCCAGTCTGTTTAATTGCTTTTTGCTCAGGTGCCCCAGTCACTGAGTATTCTGACTGCAAGATGCAGGCAAAGTAGGGCATTGACTTCTATTAGAGGTTATAAATTATAAAGACTTGCACATCACTGACAGCCAAATGCTTGCAACTGAGAAGGAGGAAGGCAATTCTTAACAAACTGATATACACAGAAAGGCCATTTCAATAAGTAAAAGGAAATATTGTGGGGCTTGGCACCTCAAAGATGTGAATATTACTTCTAAATGCAATAGAGCAATATAGGGCAACACACAGAGAACTAATATCTATTGAACATATACTACGCAAGGCACTGTTCAAGCCATTTTTGATGCATTAGCTCATTTAGTGCTATGGCACAAGTAAAAGAATTGATGCCCATAGAAAAATAAATTACTTGTCCATGCATGATCTCTCAGCTAATAAGTAACAAAGCAAAAATTTAAACCCAGATTTTCTAACTCTGTAATCTACAATTTTAAGAACCATGACATACAAAGATAGTGTCCTTGCTAAGGACAAGACTTTATGGACCCACGTCATGGACATAGCCTGGGCAGTTGCACAGGGCCTGGAGCCCAGAGAGCTTTCTCTGCACCAGTGCTTGTGCTAGTCAGCTTTCTATCACTGGGACAAAACACCTGAGAGGTGCAACTTAAGGAGGGAAGTTTTATTTGGGTTGATGGTTTCAGAGGTTCAGTCCATGGTTATTTGTCCTGGTTATTTTTAGACTTGCCTGTGCTCACTTCTCCTAAGCCAGGGGCACAGCCCCACCAGGAAAGCTTCCCAAGCTGGGTTCAATGTACAAGTTGGCCAGACCTCCTCTTAACCAAAGAGTGTGCATCATGACAAGATTTGTGGTGAAACAACCTGCTCAGGGTGCTGAGACAAGGGGACAGCAGAGATCCAGGACCCTTTGATGAGCATACCCTCAGTGACCTCATCTCCTGAGGGTCACCTGCTCCCAGCAGGGCCTGAGACTGACAGGTAAGCCTTTAGGAGAGCACCACTTCAGAGCTAAACCATACTGTGCTTTACTGTCATTGTTGTGAACTTCTTAAATAATTTGGACAAGGGATCCTACATTTTTATTTTTCACTATGCCAAGAAATTTAGGTAGTAAGTCTTGGATAGGAAATACTGATGAGCAAAATCATTTCTTAATGACCTTACTTAATTTCAGATTATCTTTCTTGATTATTAGGAATGCTTCTGCTTTTGTGACTGACACAGGTACCCTTTGGATATGGCTGGATTTCCACAAGTATCTTAGAATAATTTAAGCTTACAATGATTTATCCCTCCACAAAAACCTGAATTCTGGTTAACTAATTTGGTAACGGCATCACCATCCCAGACTCTATTTAACCATAGGCAAGGGCACTTAAGAATCCAGAAGTCAGGAACCAGACTGCCTCTCCAAGTTCAAGTTCATGTTGATACAGACTAAAGAGGAGGGAGTAGTACAGCCTCCAGAGCCTGGCTTGTCCACACCGTCTAATTCAGAAATAATTTAGCAGAAAGGAGGGCTTTTTACAAACTGGCCACTCACCTGGAGGCCAATGCGGTAAGCAAAGCTTTCTTCCCTGAAGTTCTTGAGCATGTTTGGTGTGCACATCTGAGGAACTGAGGCAATGTCTCACTGTGTATGGGAAGAAGAAGCTATGTAAATGATTAAAGGTGAAAACTCCTTTCAAATAAAAAGTGGTACACAGAGGACTCCACCCTAATCCCAAGTTGGTCTCTACCCCGAGTGTGACTCTTTGCTTCCCCTCTGTGCTGACTCCTCCTAGGTTTATTACAGTTGAGCTGTGCCTTTATATTTTTAAGGAGGAGATTAAAATAAAACATAAAGTGATTTAAATCAGAAAAATCTGACACATAATTGGTCTCAGGTCAAAACAAGCCCGGGGGCCGGGCGTGGTGGCTCACGCCTGTAATCCCAGCACTCAGGAGGCAGAGGTAGGAGGATTGCTGAGTTCCAGGCTTGCCTGGGCTCCATAGTGAGCTCAGGGCCAGCCTGAACTACAAAGCGAGACCCTGTCTCAAAAAGAAAAGAAAAGAAAAACAAGCTCGGGGCTAAAGGTTAAGGAGATATGTAACTACTGAAGATTTGACATCAAATGCACAAAACTTAAATGTTCTCAGGCCAGAGATTTAGCTCAGTGGTTTCCAGTGCCTGCCTCGCAAGGGCAAGGCCCTGAGTTCGATCCTGGTAACCACATACAATGCTGGGTGTGGTGACTCATGCCCACCAGCCATCAATACCACATACCACAGTGCCGGGCATGGTGGCTCACGCCTGTCATCCCAGCACTCGGGAGGCAGAGGCAGGAGGACTGCTGAGTT
>PVIC010003741.1:26267-67174 GCA_004025085.1 Thryonomys swinderianus | reverse complement strand
TCAGGCTGGCCCTGAGCTCACTATGGTGCCCAGGCAAGCCGCCGCGAACTCAGCAATCCTCTTGCCTCTGCCTCCCGAGTGCTGGGATTACAGGCGTGAGCCACCACGCCCAGCATTATATGTGGTAACCGGGGATCGAACTCAGGTCCTTACGCTTGCGAGGCAGGCGCCGGAACCACTGAGCTAACCCTCTGGCCCAACAACACTATTCTTATGCAATATGCAAAAATCATATTCTACTTTTAAGGAATAAAATGAGCCATTGATTCTTACCTGGGAAACTAAAAACAATAATGTTTTGTGAGCAATTGTCAAAAGGGTTTCAAATAACCTGTTACTAGTAAGAGTTAAAATATCAAAGATGAGAAGAATTTTATTCACACATTTGCATTATTACAGCTTGGTTTTACAGATGAGAGGAAAATGTATGAAGTACTTAACAAGTGTGTAATTGAACACAGATAAAGCATTATTATTAGATGAATAACTAGATTATACTTTTTAAGACCTAAATATATGCCAGGTAGGATGTCAAATCTCAATATTATAATCTTACTGTTCAAAACAACTCTGTGAAGAAAGGATGAAGTAGCACTTTCCTGACTATTATTTCTTACACAGTTTTAACTTTGAGAAATTTGTAATGCTTCACATATTTTAAAAAGATAATAACAAGAAATTAAGAAGTCTTGGGATCTAAAATTCTAAACCAAAACACGAACAAAGCCATACTTCAAATGAATAAGACAGCTAACCCAGGGTGGAGGAAAGCTCAATTAATTTTGAATTATTTGGACTTTGAATACTTCCCATTTTTTAGTATGTGAATATTTTAAAACAAATAATTCAGTTAATAAATTTTGTTTCTTCAGAATTCATGGGTTAATAATTTTGAAACTAGCTTGTATGTACTGTAATATGAAAAATAAGTGAGTATGGTGTGGCTAAGGGGAGATAGGTTCTGCTGTCAGAGGAAAGAGTTCTAAGTGTGAGAGAGTAGAATGAACCTCACAGTATTGGTTTTGGAGTTTAGTTGAATTTATAGCTTTTAAAAGGAATAGCTAGATCTATAAATAAGCATAAAATAGAAATGATTGTGTTGTTACCTATATACTGATCTATGTCTAAGCATATATGAATATATATGTTCTACTCATTTATATGTTCCATTTATATGAGTATGTATACATATAAATGTAAAATTTAGGAATATATATTAATAGTTTCATTCTGTCTGCTGAAATAGCCTAGAAACAGTGGCAATGGTAAGAAACAAGAAGCACATCTAACTTCAAGACTCTGCTTTCTAAATAGTTCTGTTTACTACAAGAAATCACTAAAAATAATTTATAGAAATTGCTAATCCAGGACTAATCAAGGAAAATAAAAGAAGTTGACTTCTTATGCCATGAGATAGGAAATTCTGCACGGAATGAAGGAGACATGTCATAAAAGGTAAAGGATCTAGCTTGAAAGGGGTCTCAGCTCAAATCCAGGACAATCTGAGTGTCTTCTTATATTATATGTTACATAGAACCCATTATCACTACTGTGGTATTGTCACCAATATGTTTAAAATAAACCCACTCTAGAAGAAACACTGGACAAATAAACTGAGGGACAGTCTACAAAATAACTGCCATGTATTACTTTTAAACTGTCTCTATCACGAAGAATAAATTAAGACCAAGGAGCTGTTTGAGAATTAAGAAGGTTAAAGAAACATGAAAACCAAAGGCATAACATGGTATTTTCTTTGAAAGACATTATTGGGACAGTTGAAGAAAACTTGAGTGTAAATTAGATAATACTATTATGACTAGTGAATGTTAATTTTCTGAGGTAGGTAAGGCAATGTCTTTATTTTTAGGAAATACAGACCTAAGTATTTAGAAATGAAAGGGAGAATTACACCTGAAATCTATTCTCAAATTGTTACAAGTGTTGGATGAAAATGATGTTATATATAGATGAGAGAGAGAGAAAGAGAGAGAGAGGGAGATGATAGGTAGAAAAATAGATTAAGTTTTGGGGATTCTGAAGGAAATTAATGCTGGAATTCTTTGTAAAAATTTTGTCTCTTCTCTATAAGCCTGAAATTGTGTCAAAATAAAATATTCAATAAGACAGCTTTAAAGCATGGTTCAATTATTATCCCAATTTAAGAGGTAGTCAACTTGATATTTGGGAACATACTGTAAGCACTATAGGAAAATCTGAACTTAAATCCTCATAGCCTTCACACTCAATAGTTCCCTATTTCCCTGCCTTGGCAGTCTGTATCAATCACAGAATGCCTCACATATTAATACCTGATATCACATATACCAGCAAGGAAAAAATGAAAAGCTTTTATAAAGGGCCTAAAGCTCTGTTGTTCAATAAGTGTTTAAGAAGCCACACGTGTTTCTTTAAATTTAAATTTAATAAATTAAAATTCAAAATCTGGTTTTCAACTACACTAGGAGATACTATCAAAATGCAGACATGGTAATGCCGGACGTGGTGGCTCACGCCTGTAATCCCAGCACTCGGGAGGCAGGGACAGGAGGATTGCTGAGTTCGCGGCGGCTTGCCTGGGCACCATAGTGAGCTCAGGGCCAGCCTGACTACAAAAGTGAGACACTGTCTCAAAAAGCAAAAAAAAAAAAAAAAAAAATGCAGACTTGGTGAAGAGCTGTCGTATTTTACAGCATAAACAGAAGACATTTCCTTCATATCCAAAGGTGATTTTGGACTATGCTGGTCTGAAAGGTAGACTATTACAGAAATAGGAATACTCTTCATTGTATTCCTTCATAACTGGATGTAGCGAGCAGAGGGAATTCTCTGCTTCCACTTCCAGTGAAGACAGCACACTGTGAGCTGAGGAACATGTCCTCCAGAGGCCGCCTGTGTTCAGGGCCTGGCTTTCCAGTTCACTGTCAGCAGATCTGCACTGTTTTGTGTCGATTTCCCCATTTGTTTAAGAGGAACTGTAAAAGTGCCCGCCTTGTGGGTTATATGAGGGAAGTGTTGGAAAGAAGACACCTCTCTAATGCAAAGGCAATGTCTGGGTCCTGCTAAGGGCAGAGTTAATTCCATGTAAGCTAAAAATAATACACAGCTCAGACCTCTCAAGTCATCAATTGTCTTCCTATTTAGAAAGATAACTATGCATAGAGGTATGGCTGCACTTGCCAACTTTCGATTTTTTCAGTAGAGTCTGTAATTGGATTCTGTTAGCAGTATGGTCATTCTACCTTGGAGATGGCTTTATAATAAGAAGCACTTATAACTGGCAAAGGCCATTAGCATGTACCTTGTTCTCATAGGGTTAGAAAGTTATTTTTTAATGATATAAATACATTTACTTTTTTAGAAGCAAAATAACTTTATTAGCAAGATTGTAATTTCCTTTATTAATAAGGAATCATACATTAAATAATGTAAATTTATAATGTTTTAAATTATTAATCCAAAGAAAAATAATCTGTATGTGGCAAAATTAAAAGTTGAAGAGGCCTCTTATGATTCTAAGTCCTTTATCTACATACTTATTAGATATTTGTTGAGCACATACTATGTGATAACTGTGTTTGCATATGCGGGGAAAATACGGTGAGCTGTCTTTTGGGCCCATGACAAGGTATAAGACAGACCAAGTTATCACACTGTTTGGAAGATCTCATAGTTCAGAAAACCTCATTTGATTTATTACTGCAGGGACAATGTAAAAATTCTGTACTCCTGAGATTGTGAAATGTCAGTAAAACATTTAGAAAAAATGTTTAGATAAAACTATTTGATGTAAGATAAAGTACATTAAGACTCTTGTACTAATGCTGTAAGCTATTTGATTTTAAAATATAATTTACTGCCTTTTCCTAGCGCTACATTTGTTTGTTTTTGTTTTTGTTTTTTTTAGTTTTTTTTTTGAGACAGGGTCTCACTTTGTACTTCAGGCTGGTCCTGAGCTCACTACGTAGCCCAGGCAAGCCTCGAACTCAGCAATCCGCCTGTCTCTGCCTCCTGAGTGCTGGGATGACAGGCGTGAGCCACCACAGCCGGCTACATTTGTTTTTATGCTGTTTTCATCCACTAAAAAATGCCAGTTTCACTTATTCACAAAATTACCTTATTGCTACCATATTTTATCTCTCTTTGACCCATGATCCTGAAATATTTTTTGATTTAAAATATGGCAGTAATGTCAAACATAATTAGTAAATTATTGTTCTCAGAAAGAATATATGAACATTTGTGCACATGCACGTAGGTTGGCTCCAAATAAAGTTCATCATCAAGTGCATTGAGGTAGTATATCAAAAAGAAGTATAGTAAGATACAACTTTGTGAGTAGTATTTTGTATTTTTCCATGCAACTTGACTTGAGTTGCATAATGCATACTGAGTATTATTATAATGTTTCTGCTTTAGGAAGTATACAACCAAGTATTCTTGGACAGATTAAAATCTGTTTTATGGATTCAATTTAAGTATCCAAAATCCAATCGTGTTTTATTTGACTAATACTCTCACATTAAATATATTATTCAGTTAAAATTGTAGCTAGTATCTGTGAGTGCTTTCTGTTACATACTTTAATAAGTGCAAAGTCAAATGACACAATATTTTGATATATTTTCCATTAAATTTTCTCACTTTATGGATTAGATCAATGAAGATATAGATTACCTGTAGTAGTCATTAGTGAGGAAAAAGAAGTTTGAAAACAACTATATTTGACTAAAGTTTCTGCTCTTAATTATCCATGTTGAACTGCGCTCATTAAGAGACATTAGGAAAACATATGAAAGTAGTAAATTGATGAGATGAATTACAATCACACCATACAACTGCACTGAAAAATTTAGTACAAAGCGTTTCCTTTTAGCATTATTTATTTGATAGCCACTATAACCCTAGATATTTTGGAAGCTATGCTACTCAATAAAATGGATCCCTCAACATAAACAGAAAGGGGATCCAGAGAAGAAAGAATAACCTCTCACTGGTGCAGAGTTAACAATGTGGCGACTGCCCGGGTTGCTCAGAGGTGGGTCATAGCACCTTATTTATAAACTTATTGATAAACATGACCTTGAACAGAATAGCTCATCTGCCTAAACTTTGATCTCCTATTCAGTAAAAATTAATTATAATCAACATCATATAATGAAGCTTTGGCATCAAGCAATACAGGTAAAAGTTCAGTGGAAACATGATGGAAAGAGGAAATTAATTTCAACAGGACATTATAGAAGACTTTGAATTGGCAATTGGGATTTAATTTACATAACAAATGTAAAAACTATTTAAAAATCTCTTCCTTTCTTTAAATCCAAGAAACGAGTCTCATTGTGGTTGTGGTATTATAAAAGGTTTATTTACAAACATTTTTGTTATAGAAGTTCACAAAAATGCACTTGAATGGATAAACTCAAGAGATTAAAATACATGAATTAAAATTGTAACTACTGCTTGAATTTTTATTAGAAACCTATCAATATATAAAACCATGACTTATTTAAACCACATCCATAGATGATATACTCACGCCTTTGTGTATGATTATGTACTTGTCTTTTTATTTTCAGCTTTTGAAAGCTGCTTTTTAGCTTATAAAACAACTCAGTACCAGCTACTAGATTTATGTCAGTTGTAACCTTGTAAAATAGCTCATAAAAATGAAGAGAATGCCCTTATTAAATGTTGTTTCTCTAGGAAGAAATTGTCACATTACTAGCCTAATTGTGGATTTCCATGGTCTTAATTTATACTTTTTCTTTCAAATTTACTAGTAAAAAGACAGATTCTTGCATATCACTGAAAAATGAAAATAATTGTATACTTTAAAAATTTTTAATTTTGGCAACTAGTTTCTTAATTCATCCTGCCTTAGTTTTTTAAGAAGATTGAACATCGTACCCCTCTTGAACAACAACAAAACACTTTGATGATGCTCTACAGCATAATGAAACTAAAATATGTTTAGTGAGGCTGGCCACACACACACATAAATCATCCCGTGCACCAGTCTCCAGTAGAATGGATTTCAGTTTCACCTGAGACATACAATACAAACTACTGAAAGGTCCAGCATCTCCACAATTGTAGTATATACAGTTAGATTTCTTGCAGTTAAAAAACTGTTTTAAAGATCTACAGAGGAGTAATAACAAAATACTGGCCTATTTCGTTCCTCCTGGCATGGACATGCAGAATAGCCGCCACTGAGTATCCAATATCTTTCTACTGGAGAGCAACAAAAATCTCAAAATAAAAGATGTGCCTTTAACGAAAGCTACACGAAGCAGTGAACCACCAGGTGAGATCCTAGAAGCCTGGACAAGGGCATATGCTGTGATCAGTGTGCTAACCATGACCTCACCCTAGACTTTGCGTCTTGCCAAAGAGAATGAAAGATGTAAGGAGGGCGGGTGATTCCTCAGAGCCCGAGGGCAAGAGGACTCGAGTGGCCGCGGTATACTTCAACTGGGAAGTGGCAAAGGTACCGGCGGAAGACCGAGCAGCCTGGCTGCACCCTTGTTCTTCCGGTCTGGCTTTGCATTCCGCCTCCGGCCTCCCACGACACGAGCCTCCCTTTCACGTCTTTCCCAACTTTGGATCAAGTGACCCTGGAGACACCAGTTCTCTGATAGCACTCGAAAGCTTTCATTTTTGGCTCAAGGTCCTCAGCTAGTTTCTCTTTTCTGTAACCTTTCTTTTATACCTGTCATGTTTCTTTTTAAAAAACTTTTCAGGATGCATAAGCTTTTATTACCAAAAAAGTAACTTGATTGCTTTTAGAATATTTGAAGAACATACAGGATCACAAAGTCCGAAATTAAAAATCAGTGAGTCATCAACAACTCCATAAAAACAAATCTTTTAAAATTTCGGTTGATTTCATTTCTCTAATCACCATATCCCAGTCTCAATAACTCTTTACTTTCTCCCAGTAAGGGCTTCATTTTTACCTGAGATATTAATATGCATATTATATCAAAATGTGATTTTCACAGAAGCTTCCCATGAACTATTAAGGAACTCCTTTTGCATCATCATAGCCGGATGCATAATATTTTTTTTGTGTGGTTGTACTATACTTAATACTAAGATCTTTTGTCCTTCAGACTGCATTATTCCTTCTAGTCATTATAAACAATTCTGAGGAATTATATATATAAGTAACCGTATATAATTATAAATTTTGAGCCAGCTGCTTCCTGGCTCCACGGTTTATCTTTTGCCCAGATAGCTGTCAAGTGCTCTAGGAACAGCGCACGCGCAATGCGCAATCTCCCCGTTCGGCAGTCCCTTGGTCCAGGCAACTCCGCTCCTTCTATACCTACCTAGAGGAGCAGCTGCCTGGCTTGAAAATGGACCAAAATGTAACCAGCTCATCTACCCACAGGGCAGCTCTCTCCCAGAGCCTATAGCTTTTAATTCTCTCAGTCAGTCAACTCTGCCCCGATACGGCTCTCCAGAAAAAGCAAATTATACACGCGTGCTGCATGGCTGGACGCTGGCAGCATCACAGATAGGGACGAGCCCTTTGGCGGCTAACCTTGGCATGGAGAAAATGGCAAAGGAGACACTGTTTCCACATCAGCGCTTCCCTGGCTTCTCTGGAGGAATCAAGCCGCTCGGAGCACGTGTGGTACACAGAACCGCTCCAGATGTCAATACCCGGTCATCTACTTGTCTGGAACAGAACTTGTCGCATGCTGTTTTCATGAAAGCGTAGATTCTAAAAGAACTTAATCTTTCCTTTAGCTTGTGGGCCGACCTAAGACTACCCCATGATGGCATCCTGCATCGTTCTGTTGATCCTCCAAGTTACAGAGATTAATACATTGTTTAAATGGAAAAATCAGTTAATAGTACTTGAACATTCCTAGGCTGAATTATTTTATGGTGGATTTCAGGTGAGAGTATTTAAAAACCTTAACAAAGCTGGGCGTGGTGGCTCACGCCTGTTATCCCAGCACTCGGGAGGCAGAGACAGGAAGATTGCTGAGTTCGAGGCTTGCCTGGGCTACATAGTGAGCTCAGGGTCAGCTTGAACCACAAAGTGAGACTTTGTCTCAAAAAACCCCCAAAAATAAAACAAAAAAAACCTTATCAAAGATTTACTTATGCTTTATCAATGTATGGCTCTTAAAATTTCTAAAGATTTGTTCAATATAAAACATGAATCCTTAAGAATTAATCGATTTTTCTGGATCTGTCCAACATTTATTCTTGAAACTTTTGATCTACACCTCAGTTCTAAGCAAACATCAACTTAGTACAGTCTGATCAAGATTATAAGTCATTTTGACAGCTAACTGTATCAGGCAGGTACGTGGGTTATGTGTGGGTGGGCAGTGTGGGTGTTAAGAAAAATAAATGCTCAGAAACAAAAGGAGAGCAAATCCTTCCTTCTCCTGTGATGTTCAGACTAAAGCTGGGGCCCCGTCGTCAACGCTGCGTTCATCTGCACGTTGGGATCCACTCGGAATACCGGGAGATGCCTGGTCAGGCTGTGACTCACGAGGACCTGGCTGAAGCAGAGATGGTAGAGCGGAGACGCACAGAACAGTCTCCAAGTACCTCAAGGGCTGTTCCGCCGAACAAAGTCTGTCGCGTACAGCCACGGGGATTGAGTTATTGGCCGAACTATACAAAAATGTTAGCTCAATACAGAACGGCATTTTCTAATAAAGCAGTGTGAGTTGTAAACCCTTTGAAAATTTGCATTGTAACTAAGGACTTCGATGTTTATGCTTTTTAAAGAAATGCATATATAGGAGCAGTGGATGTATAGGTCTCTGTACCTTTGTCTCAGTTTTTTCTATGAGCTGAAATATTTTAGGAATATTTTTAGAGGGAAAAGGAATCACAAGTAAATCCTGTGGTTTCAATGATAAGTGTTAAACACAGAGGTTTTAATAGAGAGTGGAATTTTAAAATCCCTGAAAGAGATTTTGATACTTCCAATGGATATAGTGAATCAAGAACCTTAAAAGATATATTTAATGTGCATACATTAAAAATGGGCATTTAAGAGATAAAATAAATGGATCTAATAAAGCTAAAATGTGGAACCAAAGTGGAAACTAATTCGTTAAAGGAATATTAGTTTCAAAAACTTAGTCTTCAATTTTTTAATTAAAAATGTTTTGAATGACCTCGTTTGCAACTACCTTTACTATTCAAAACATGGGAGAACTTTGTTTTTTGCCTTGATACTAATACTTTTAACAGAAAACCATATGCTTGGCTGAGTAATTTATTCAGACATCTCAATAAAATTAGATTAGGGAAAATCCTGCCTGTGCAGATGGGTCCTGTACCATGGTTTCATAACTTGTCCGACAGGTTCCACTAGAGAGCTGAGCTACGTGTTAAATTTACAGAATCAACAATTGAAATCCAAGTCTTTCATTGGGTTCTTTCTTTGTAGCTTTCTTTAATGTTTTTTATCATGCTCTACCATTTAATTAAAATAAAACTAGATCTCATTTAGAATCATCTGATTAAAATCTAGAATTAAATGTCCCTATTGAAATAGCATAATTAAATGGCACTATATTAACTGAACATTTAAACAATCACAAGTCCTATCCTCTCATAGTGGGGAGTTTTAATAAACATGTACAGAATGTGAAGAGAAATAGAGTAAAATCCTTAATATTCTTACAGACTGTTTTCTTTCATGGCATCTGATATTTTTTTCTTTAAAATATGGCCACAAGGAGAGTCAGTTTTAGCAACAGTGTAATTGTAAAAGGATACAAAATCATAATTTAAAAATTCTAGCTGATGTCGACAGAAAGAAGGAATGCTCTTCAGGTTTTTTTAGACAAAATTTGTTATGGTCAATATAAGGAAAAAATCGGAAAATAGAAACTAAGATGTGGATGAGTATAGTAATAGGACAAAACTTTTGACAAGTGCCTTTTATTAAATTTAAGTGATGATAAAAGTTATTTTGAATCTTGGGGAAGAGCAAATAAGATGGCATTTTATCATTTGGCGATATGAGGCAATGAATCGAAGTCCTTGTATACTCTAGGCAAGTCCTCTCCCACTGAGCTATGTCTCCAACCTTAAAATAACTTCGTCTTCATTCATTGTTATACATCTTTCTTTTTTGCCTCCATTTCCTTCCCATCTTTTTCTGGTCTTTATCAGTGAAGCCAGATATTTTATCCTGTGGTTTCTAACATTGTGGATGCCTCAGAGTTACTCTGTGGATTTTTAATATTGCTCCTGTGTCATACCACCATACACATCTAAGTTATATAAAAATGAACTTGTACTCAGAGAGGGAAGGGGTGCTCAAGGCAGTTGGCACAGAAGATGAGAAACACAAACATGGGGGCTGGTGGGGAACCTGAAGAGCACCTGGCCTGCAAATCCTCCTGGAGGTCAGCGGTGACTTGAGATTCTACTATGAGCAGCACCTAGGCTGGTGGGCTTCAGACACAGAGATGGTGGGTGGCCAGAACACCCGGAGCCCCCCTTTCCAAGAATGCCTTTGTTTCCTCCACATACGTTTAGCAGGTGACGTATTTCCTTATTGGGTCAATATTAGCTAAGCTCAGAGTCCCCCCGCTGTGTTCCCCATTCTGAAAATCCAGGAGCTATTCTCCTGGCCTTCAATAAAATTCCCCCAACTTCTCCTTGGTTCGCACTTTATTCTTCCATGTGGTGAGATCAAGAACTTGGCACACAGTTGGGAGTCAGAGTTATTTTCCCAATAACACTACCTGAAAATCATGGAGGAATCAGGAAATTTGCAGTTTAATTTGCTTCTGTAGCACTGAGCTCAGAACAAAAACACAAAGTACATATTTTTCTACAGAATCAAGCCTTATCTTCTAATCTACCTGGCTCCAATCATCACTTCAGTCTTTGCGAAAACCTATATCTGTTACCACTATCCTATACCCAACCCCTCAAAAGCTCATACATGATTTCCTCTCTGTCTTCTCTGGGAAATCACTGTCACCTTTCAAGGTGAAGTTCAAAAAAACCACTTCCTCCAAGATGACGCTCACTTATACTACTTTCAGTAAAAGTCAAACCCTTATACCTTCAGTCCTATCCATGCAGTACTTATACTATCCACTTCTGTACTGTACTTCTCCATACACGTGCGAGTTCAGTGTATTGTACATATCCCACAAAGAAGATCATCATCTGTGTGGATTAATGCATAAATAAACAAAAGACACAGTGAAATTAAGATCTTTGAGTACAATAAACACGAAAAGTTTCTCCGGGTATGGGTATTGAAGCTGGGGCTTCCCCAGTGCTAAGCGTGTGTTCTAGCACTGGCTGATTAAACCCGAAGGCCCAGTAAATATTTTTAATACTGCATTTGGGCAGCACATGTCTTTAAGCAGTCTTTAAGTTACATAGACTACCTCAAACCAGCCTCAGCTGTAATTCATGTGCCTACTTAAAAGTTATGTAAATGAGGACATTAAGATGAAAACATCTATATAACATGTGCATCAACAAAAGAAAACAAATTACTGTATAATTTGTTGCTGTTGAAGTAGGCTTAACTCATTACAGTGCTTGTTGGCTAAGGCATATCGAAACAGCTAATGCAGAGGTCAAAGGGTATATTACCTTGTGGAAAGAAGGCACACATCAGGAAAGAGAAATTTCTTTTCACTGTGCTGCTAATTTTCAGTTATGCAAATTGCCCTTCAGTATTAGCACAATCTCTCCCATCTTTCTGTCCACAAAAGTAGTTTCCAGTATCTTCAGTACAATAATTCCCCTTTCTCTAGTGTAAAATATCTACATTTACCATCCAGATACTCCTTTGAAAGCTTATTATATATATATATACACACACACACATATATATTTAATATATGTTATATAAATATATAAATATCATATATATGTATTTCCTCAGAATTTGGCTGTCATGGGTTTGATAGGTGATCAAAAAAATAATTAGTTGAAAATCATGCCACCTTTCTAGTTCAAAAAAGTCATACACATTTTTCTTAAATGAATAAGCTTTCATGATAGGTCAAAATTATTTTCTGTACTTTGCAAATGAAAAACAAAAACTAAAATTAACTGAGTTTTTCAAAGTCAATTCAATTCAGGTTGCTTTCCAATGTTCCAAGTATTCTTAAAGATATTTAAATTGACTCTGAGACACAATTAACAGTTTGGGTAGGAAGAAAGCATGGTACACTCACCGTCTCCCTAGGTCTGTGGCTAGTGAGATGTAAGGTTACTTTGATTAGTATATCTATTACTGATTAATAGGTAGACTTTAATTACTTTGAACTTAATCATTTCATGAATCTACCATTGAGTGTCAAATTAATCAGATATTTTAATAGATTGTTGTGAATGTTTTCTTATGAAAAGGATGAGATGTTCTGTGTCATCTACGAATAACTCAACAGCACCTAATAGCAGCAAATAACTTTATAATTATTTTTCTCTACAGTAATGTAGAGTAACAATACTCTAAAGTAATGTTGAATTTTTCAATTTTATATAAGCACATCCAAGTAGATGTGCAACATGTTTTCATTCAGTGGACATTCTCATTTGTCCTTATCAGTGTAAGGCATACGTTAGAAAATCCTGATTGCTGCATGGTTCTTCCCAATGAGAATGTGCGAATAGTTACAGGCAGGGTAATTGTAAATATATTAGCATTATCTTTTACTTATATACCATATGCATACTCAGACGCTCTACCAGCACATGCTGTCTATTAAGCCAGTAAGTATATTTTTACTTCTTACAAATATTTCCCCTGTGAAGTATCTTGCATTTGAAGTATATGTTGATCACAACTTCAATGTCTACCTTACATTCACATTGATTATTGAGTCCTTGGAATAATATCAATAAATAATGTCTTTCTTTTATATTCAGTGTAAAACTGATATCTAGATTATTAAAGTAATATCTCTTTAGTTTTAGATTACCATAGAGCTTCTCCAGTAATTGATTAAATTTTCTTTTCTTAATTTAGCTCTCTTCAAGAATATTACCCAACCTGGGATTACAATGCATCACATCTGTGTTCTCAAACCTGTTCTTTTTAATGTTATCTTTATTCTGATGTAGCCTTTTTCTTTCAGCACTTTCAGTGCAGTTGTCAGCAATTCTTAATTTCATTTTTCTAATTAGCAGCTAGCATCGTATACTGTACAGAATAAGCATTTGGCACTCATTCTTTAGGTGGGGGAAGGAAAGAAAGAAAAAAGATAAGAAGGAAAGAAAATAAAATGTGAAAATACAGTAATATATCTTTTCATTTTATGATATATCACAAATGACTAATAGCTATCACTTTATTTTTATAGCATCCTTCTTGTGATTTCCAATTCTAAGTTGAGTATCTATTTCACATGGTACAGAGGAAACTTACCAAAAAATCACAGTGCTCACCCAGGAAGTCATAGATATAAGAGGTGAGACACAGATGTCATTAGTTAGTTCTACCTACACCTTTATTGAAGACATTATGGTTCTACTGATACAAACAAGGAACTAAAGTGAGCAAAGATGCATCATACTTAGTAATTTAACCAAGTGGAGAGCATGGGGAGGTTGGACTCTCCAGGATTTCATCACTAGATAGATTAAAATAAAGACAGATTAAGAAATAAATCTAGTGAAAAGGCTTTTTTCAAGAATTAAGTCACATCATGTCCCCAAAGTGTTATGAACATTATAGAAACCAAATCCAGAAGGTTAGAGTTGTCCACACTTATCTCCTTTTTAAACTTCCATACACTGCTAACTGCCCTCGCCCTGCCACGCACAGTTATGGCTTCCTTTCCATGACCATTGAAGCAGCCTTTTGACACCATCAATAACTTCTGCCTGACAAAATCTAATAGACATTTTTCAGTTTTCACATGATCTCACAGAAGTTTCTGAAACAGGAAATCTTTTCCTCTTAAAGCACGGTCTCCCAGGTTTTGTCAAGTGTTTACCTTATTCCTATTCCCTTCTCCCTGTGTTAGTTCCTTCTTTACAACTTACAGACTTGTACTTGTGTCTACAGATATTAAGGGGTGGAGTACCCCAGGTTCATTCTGACTCTGTTTCTTTTTGTTCTATGCTCCCTCTCTTCTACGGCTTGAATTATGATCTGGACACAAACAATTTTCTTCTGAGTTCTGAGCCAGTATATTCAATTTTCTATAAGACATTTCTCCTACGATTTATTTCCAAGCAGACATTCATGTCTGAAATCAAATTCACAGCCTTCCTACACACTCAGTGTGTTTTCTATCTCGATGAGTAACACCCACATCTATCTAGTTGGACAAGCCTGAAAACTCATCTTGACAACAAACTAATCTATCCACCTCCACCTTTGTGTCCTTTTAGTCTATTCACAGCACTGAAGCTGGGGCTGACAATTTAAAGATGAAATCTGGTTGTTTTCTCCTTTTGTTTAACACCTTGCAGTGTTGAACTCATTGCTTTTTAACAAACCTTTAACATGCCCTGAAAGGCCCTTCATGATCTGACTATCTCTACTCCTTTGAACTTTTCTCTACCACGTCCCTTCTTGAGTATCCAGAATTTTGGAATACACTGGCCCCTTCAGTTTAGCCTCTTCTCTCTTCAGAATTTGCTTGGGTTATTTCCTCGGTGTTCATCACGTGGTAACTTGCAGTTGGCCTTCAGGTGTTGGCTCATGTACTTTATTGAGACAGGGCTGAATTTCCCCCTAGGCGCTTTGGGAACACTGCATAGCCTAGCTTTAATGACATTTTTCAGAGTTTTATCTTTACATTTCTTGTGCTCATTGTCTAATTGCTCTCCTTTTCTTCTTGTGGAGTGCAGTTTTCATGAAAGCAAGGGGTTTTCTTGATTTTATTACCATTTATTTCCAAAATGACCAGGAAATCAATAAGAACCTGTTGAGGGAATGAATAAATGAATATTTGTAGTCTCGACTGGACAGGTACACAGACATCCAGGAATTTCAGCTGAGATGAAATCAATAAGAGAGTTAGGAAAAATCCCTAAGCCATTTTGCTTGGCACCTAGACTTTAAGCAAGTTAACCCAGACATAATGGACAGCTTTAGACAGAGCTTCAGACATCTGGGAAATGAGACACTGAACATGTGACCAAGGAATATCAAGCACTAGACAGGAAGATCAGGGTTCAGGTTCAACCTCTCGCTTCTTTAATCTTCCATCTATTTGCCTTACAAAGTTTAATTAATCAGTTACTGTGCACCGTGGTCTATGCTAGCTATTTTGGCAAAAAATATAAGGTGGGAACTGCCCTTAGGAAGCTTGCAATCTAGTAAATAAATGGTTCTTGGGCCTACTTAAAGAAGGAGCTTCTAATTTATTTTTGGGTCTGACCGCAATGTTTTGGGGATGACAAGACTAACAGATTTCGGCTGAGTACATGTGAATGCAGGAGGAAAGACTGGAATAACATTGGAAATTGTTTTGAGGCACCAGTGCCACTGATACAAAATTTTATTAATTTTTAAACAAAAAACCATACTTATCAAAAATTAAAATAACCTGCTAGATGTGGTATTTAATTTTGGAGTCTGATTTAAAATGATAGACTGTGCAATGGACAGTAGCAAGATGGATTATACTGAGGTAGATATTAGTGAAGTAGTTTGGTAATGCTTAAGAAAATAGTACAGTATTGATGAAGCCATTATCTGTATTTTTCCATCATGAAAAATAATGAAGGCAAAAATCTTTGAATGTATCCGTGAAATGAGTTTGAAAATATAATGAATGTGTAAATTTAAAAAAATATTACATTAAAAGGTACATTGTCATTAACCTACCATAATACCTCCCTTTCCTTCAAATACACTTATCCCATCTTCTTGCCACTTTTAGAAGCAGTACTGAAAGTTTTCATTTATGTCATTAGTTGCCTTGATGTCCTGAATCAATTCAAAACATTTAACTTTCATGATGATTTTGACTTTGGAGAAGAACCAGCAGTGGGACTGTGCCCGATACAAAGCCTGAGGTGGACGGGGACACATCGTAACTCCTGTTGGATGGCACTCAGCAGCAGCAGTCTTTGTAGTCTTGACCACACTTTGTAAGACACTCATGAAAGAGCACTCACAGAGCTGCTTCAGAAAGTATAAGAACGATGGGTAAAATGGGTTTAAACAAGGAGCGTGGGGGGGATTTCAATGGCAATGAAACTTTTACTGTAATAGCTTCTTAAATTTTACATATTGATAATGCAGTTTGATCATATCTCATATGTCTATCTGTACCCAGCGTTAATGACACTAGAACCACCATTTAAAGGAAAATACAAGGGATGGTGACTCAATTGGTATAGTACCTACGTTGGAAGTACAAGGGCCTCAGTTTGATCCCCGGTACTGAAAAACAAAACAAAACAAAAAGCTTCAAATAAGCATGATTAGAATCCTTAGCCTAACAGTAATGTAGGAAGAGAAGAAAAAGTATATATGTTCCTGCCCCTCCCATATTTAAATGTTAACATATATTCATTATTTTTGATACAGTTAGAATTTAAATACTGAGTAGGAAACAAATATATTTCCTGAAAGCTTTAAAGAAATGATCAGAAGAAAGTTTTATGTCACCTTTTTTACTTGAAAGACAAGGAAACAAATCAACAAAGTGAAACAATTCTGAAATAACTCACCCTAAGAATTGTTTTCTAAATGAATAGCTGACAAGAAACATGACCAACTCATTCTCAGAAAAGTCACTCTGTAAGATATCCACTCTCTTTGAAATGTTTGCAATAATAAACATGTGAATGAGCACATACAACGTGCACAGAGCCTAGGGAAAAACAGAGAAATATGTTTACTCAGTGCTGTAACATGACATAGACTTTGCTGGGTAGGGAAGATCATTCCATATCCACAGAAATGAGTAGGGAATGTGCTCTAAAGTGCAATTTATATGTCCTTCTGGTGCTACAGGGATTATGATCTTCTGGCTGACCAAAACAGCCTTCATTATGCCTAAGTAAATTATGATCTGCTTCTTATGAAATGGTATAATAAATATTCTACAAACCTTTCAATCCTAAATAACAAAGCTGATTTCCTGTAAATGCCTATGAAGGGTTCAAGTTTACCTTTGAGATTCTCCTAAGAGTCAAAATGGACTGTGCTGCCTCCCTTTTCATGAGACCTTTTTACACATTTTGATTGTCATGTTTCCTTTAGCCTGTTTTAGAGACATAAGAGTCTTACAACTTAGAGTTAAAATGGAGACTTAATAAAGAAAGTTGAAACACAGAATAACTTTTTTAGTGATTAGAGAAACATTGTGGCTTTATGGTCTGATGAATGCAGTGGACTGACTGACAAAGACTCTAGTCCAAGAGTAAACTGGAGTATTGTTCAGTTTTATACTGTTGAGGCATATAATTATCACAAAGAGCTGGTACTACGAGCTCATCTAATTTCTCAGAAGTTGTACCATATGATCTTAAGGTGGTAACATTATATTTTGAAATCACATAAGCAGTACACACAGGAAACATGTCAGTGCTGAAATTCTGCAAGGGTAAGTCTAGTTATTTCAAATAGAAGAATGAGGTAAGAAGGGTCTTCTGTTCCTAGAAATTAGAGATTCTACACATTTTAGTTCAATGAGTAATTTTCACACAATTTTGTAGATTGTGGACAGAAGGAAACAAAGGTTATGGAGATGAAGTGACTTCTTGCTGAACTGCTAGCTAGTAACGAGTAATTTTTAGACCCGGACAATCCCCAAAAGATTCTTTCCTGGAGTTTTAGAAACTCTGATTTTCTGTCATTTGCCAGGGACACAAAGAATTCATATATATATGTATGAACATGAGTCTTGGTGTTATAAACAGGGAGATGAGAAAAATGAATTAAAAAAAGGATCATAGTTTGTTGAGAGCTTCTCTTTTTTAAACAACCCAATTATTGCAATCTTTTGGGATGAAAACAAAATTTGCAAATTTTCTAAGCAACAAGAAGGCTGCTGGTTGAGCAATTCTAGGTAATTCTACCAGCAGGAAGAAAAGCTTTTCTGCCCTCTGTACCTAAGGGGTAATTAAAATAACACTTTACCTTCAAAGTATAAAGCAGAGATGAATCAGTGTTTTGCATACACGGTCATCTTAATCATTCTGCTTCTATTAAGTATGAAGAACTTGTGGATTTGATGGTGTTTTTCTGGTTGTAAGGCATAGCCTAGCTCACATTTTTATTTCATTTGACAAAATAAAAAGTAGCTTCGTGACAGTAATAACTAGGAAGCAGATTAAAGCGGTTGACCTAACAACATATGGCATTTTACATTTTGGCTTCAGACAGCTCATCTTTCGAGACTTCTGTCAGCACATAAAAGGAGAATTTAGTATTTAATGTTCTAATAAGTGTGCAACTTTTGGAGAGAAGGTCTGCTTTGAACATGCAAAGCTCTCAGCCTCTTTACCTAAACTTGACCACTTTGGTTTGCTGCAGGAACTCGATCTCTTATCCCTTCATTAGAGAACTGACATTACACTAAGATATTTTGTAATGACTTTGTGTCTGATGTGTTTCCACATAATTTAACTGATGCTTCCACACTATGATTGTGATGATGTTATCAAGCTACAAAAATGAACCTATTTTATGGGGTGGCTTTGATATACATCACCTTTTGACAGAAAGAGTAAATGAAGACTTTTAATTCAGTTTTCTGCTCTGCCATTTATAACATTGTTGACTTGGATATTTTATTTTTTCCCTTTTTAAAATGTAACTCCTTATACCCAAAACACAAGAATACTTTACCAATTTTATAAAGTAATGCACATGAAGCACCTCCCTAGAACCTGTGCTAGCACTACTCAATAAATGTTAATTTTTCTTTTAACTGCATGTTGTTATAAATGCATATTTTAATTAATACAAACAACAAAATCTCATGTTTAAGTAATTTATGTCAAAACATTATAAAAATAAGTATTATTAAGATGCCAGAATTAGGCTTTTTTTTTTTTTTGAGACAGGGTCTTGCTTTGTAGTTCAGGCTGGCCCTGAGCTCACTAGGTAACCCAGGCAAGCCTCGAACTCAGCAAACCTCCTGTCTCTGCCTCCCGAATGCTGGGATTATAGGCGTGAGCCACCACTCCCCGCACTGTGGTATGTGCTATTGATTGCTGGTGGGCATGAGTCACCACACCCAGCATTGGATGTGGTTATCAGGGATCGAACTCAGGACCTTGCGCTTGTGAGGCAGGTGCCAGAACCACTGAGCTAACACTCTGGCCCCGGAATTAAGCTTTTTAGGTGCAGCTATGAAATCTTAATTATGGTACCACAGAATGTAAAAACATTTACATTTAGTGATGAGGTGAACTGAGATGACAGAATGGTCAATAAGACCTATGGATTCCATGCCCTTGGCAGAGGGAGATGGAGCTAGAATACTTCCCATGCCATGATATGCCCGTCTGATCACAGGTGCATCAAAACAGGCATGAATAATCCTGTTCTAGCAGCCTGCCATTTCCGGGTCACCCACGCCCCGTGTGCCTCCCATGCTGTTTGCTAATGGGGTGGTGGCTCACAGAACGAGACCACCTTTCACAAGTAAGCTCTTCCTCCCTTGCTTTTAGCCGCTGCCCTTTACAGTCGAACCTGCTCAACTTTTAGTTTTGGTCTTGCTTTTGCCTCCTCTTGTTACCCATAAACTCCCTGTAGGCTAGACATCTTTTGCTGTTTTGTTCACTAATACATCTTCGCACTCAGGTTCTGACACTTGGAAGGAACTCCCAAGTACGGAATTGGTTAAATGTTAGTGTGTGTTCTCACATATGAGGACATACCTTTTATATTACAGTATCATCCATTCTTTTGAATATTCACACAAATGCCTGCAATAAAAATCAACAGCAGAACTTTGTATAACAGGAATTTTGTATGTTCTATAAAATTTGAAACTTTAATATTTGAAAATGAGCACTTCCTCTATTAAGAAAAATATCACATTTCAAATGCTCATTTTTGAATTAGGTCTTTAAATTTGGGGGGGATGATTTTTTCAAGCTCTTTGTATACTCTAGATAGTAGCCTTTTGTCTGAGAAACTGCTGTTAAAATTTTTTCCCAATTTGTTGGTTGTCTATTGATTTTTTTCTGCTAGTTCTTGTGCTATACAGATTTTGTTCATAAAGTCCCAAATTCACCGTCTCCAAGAGTTCTACTTAGCCTGTTGTGCAGAAGGTTTAGTATTTCTGCTTTAATATTTAGGCCTGTAATCCATTTTGATTTTAATTTACAAATTCTCAATATAGTGTTGTGATCACGATGTGTGCATGTAATATGCCAATAAAGATTCAATTTTTTTAATAAAAGTACGATTAGGCTTAGTTTCCTTCATAGAGGATTGCTATGGCATATCCTGACATAACTCTATTTTTGCCTCCTGTCGCAACAAATACCCTAGTGACCTCACATTCTGTGATGCTCCAGGGCAGGTCTACTCTAGCTGAAGACACCTAGGACCTTCAGCTACATAATTCTTCATTTTTCTAGGATGTATGAATCCACTGCCTAATGACTAATGAGTGACTGTGACATTCGTTATTTCTGATGTACTGAAAGTACTGTCCTCTGTTACATGCTGGCCTCCGAGTGACCTGTTACATTACCTACTCTGAGTGTATTGAATAAGTGTGGCAAGCTCAGTCTCTCACCTTTACTGCCCAGAACACCATAGATCAGGCCCAAGCTTGAGTTCTTCTCTAAGTCACAAATGAAATTTTTTTTTTTAAGACAGGGTCTCGCTTTGTAGTTCAGGCTGGCCCTGATCTCACTATGTAGCCCAGGCAAGCCACCGCGAACTCAGCAATCCTCCTGTCTTTGCCTCCCCAATGCTGGGATGACAGGCGTGAGCTACCACGCCCGGTACTGTGGTATGTGGTATTGATGGCTGATGGGCGTGAGTCAGCACACCCACCATTGTATATGGTTTTCGGGATCACACTCAGGACCTTGCGCTTGTGAGGCAGGCGCCGGAGCCACTGAGCTAAATCTCTGGCCCAGTCACAAATAAGTTTAAAAACTAAAAAAGAAATATCACATATATTTTGTAAATCCATGTTTCTTTATCCCATATATTTTATTCACTGGCTTAAGAGTATGGTAAAAATAGTGCTTCAGTTCTCTCAGATTCATTGAAATGTATGACAAGAAGGAGTCCTCCTAAATTATAAATATAATTTTAATCTTGCTTTTGGGAAGAAAATACTTCACCATTGTTTAGGAAGTATGAATAGCTAGGGTTAAAATAACAACAACAACAACAACAACAAAACTTCTTGATGCTACACCACATACAATTGGAATGTTTTCTCTATATCAGAATTTTAAGTGGGTTTTATGTTATCTACCACATTTCTAGTGACAGAATAATGTGGTATAATTTCGCATTACTTAAATAGATCTTTCATTTCAAATCTGTCTTTGCTTTTCCCAGGTTATTTCTCTTAAGAACAGTCTTGAGATGTTCAAGTACTTATACTTATTTTACTGAAATGGAAATTAAAACTAAGATACTAGTAAAGAAGGCAAAATCTAACTGTTGGAAGGTCTAGGATTTAGCTGAGTGGGGCCACACTTGCCTCTAACTATTGGAGAGAGTATACAATAAAATATTTGGAGTATGATAATGGATGAGTTAACTTTTTTTTTTTTGAGACAGGGTCTCACTTTGTAGTTCAGGCTGGCCCTGAGCTCAGTATGTAGCCCAGGCAAGCCTCGAACTCAGCAATCCTCCTGTCTCTGCCTCCCGAGTGCTGGGATTACAGGCGTAAGCCATCATGCCCGGCACTGTGGTATGTGGTACTGATTGCTGGTGGGCGTGAGTCACCACGCCCAGCATTGTATATGGTTACCAGGATTGAACTCAGGGCCTTGTGCTTGTAACTTTTTTTTTAATTGAATTCTTTATTGGTACAATTTATATACATCTCACAATCACATATAACATTGGGGAATTTGTACCAGTATATGACACAAGTTAATTCTCATTTTTACCCATATCCCTACTCACCCACACCTCCCCACCCCCTTTATACATACTCTTTAATTTTCTTTCTGAATCATATTTATTCCTTCCCCCCATTACATTCCCACACCAAATTTCCTATGGAAATTTCCCACTCTATAAAAGCTGCCATACTTTCTAGAACTCATTTGCATCTACAGGTGTTTATATCAATGAGAAGATCTGGTATTTGCCTATCTGTGATCTGTTGATTTAACTTATTAGTATATCCTCCAGGTGTCTCCATTTGCACATAAATGAATCGATTTTGTCATTCTTTATGGCAGAATAATGCTCCATTTTATAAAAAAAAACCAAAACTTCTTTATTCACTCTCCAGTTGATGGGCATTTGGGCTGTTTCCAAGATTGAGCTATCATGAACTGAGCTGCTATGAACAAGGGTGTACACATCTGTCTTTCTAATGTGATTTTAAAAATTCTTTTGGGTACATTCCTAGCAGGGGGATAGCAGGGTCAAATGGGTAGTGTTGCTGGATACAGTGTCAATGCTCAAAAATCAACAGCCTTTGTCTACACAAACAACAGACTCACTGAAAGAGAAACTGGGGAGTCAATCCCTTTCACAGTAGCACCCAGAAAAATGAACTATCTGGGAATCAACCTAACAAAGGAAGTGAAAGACCTCTACTCTGAAAACTATAGGACTCTGAAAACTGAGGTAGAAAAGGAAACCAGAAAGTGGAAAGATATCCCTTGTTCCTGGGTCGGGAGAACCAACATTGTCAAAATGGCTATACTCCCACAACTACTACACAGATTCAAAGCAATTCCAGTTGAAATTCCAACGCTCAACTTCACAGAGCTAGAGAAAATAATATAAAAATTCATCTGGAAACACAAGAAACCTAGACTAGCAAAAGCAATTCTAAGCGCTTGCAACTTTTTTGGAGACAGGGTCTCGCTTTGTAGTTCAGGTTGGCACTGAGCTCACTATGTAGCCCAGGCAAGCCTGGAACTCAGCAATCCTCCTGCCTCTGCCTCCAAAGTGCTGGGATTACAGGCGTGAGCCACCACGCCCGGCACTGTGGTATGTGGTATTGATTGCTGGTGGGCGTGAGTCACCATGCCCAGCATCGTATGTGGTTACCAGGGATCGAACTCAGGACCTTGCGCTTGTGAGGCAGGTGCCGGAACCACTGAGCTAACCCTCTGGCCTGCGCTTGCAACTTTTTAAAAAAACTATTCCTAATTTGAGAATTTTTATTGTATAAAAATTGATTTCTGAGTGAGAAATTATAGAGTTTTGCTATTATTACTACTACTACTACCATTTTTTCCTTTTATTTCTACCATTTATTAATACAGCAGTTAGGTAATTTTGATTATGAGAGTTTCTAGGTCTCCATGAAACCAGTGCAGGCTTACCAAAGCCGATCAAAAGGTAACCCTCACTTAGGCCTTTCATATTTTCCAGAAATGTATAACTAGGTCACAATTATTTTCATAGACATTTCACTATTCTACTAAGGAGGAAGTATGGATTAGCTCAAGAGAATCTCTATACTCATGCTGAAATGATGTTAATGAAGGATGGGTAATTTTCCTGCCTGACAAAGGATAAGGATGATAATTTCTCAAGGTTATAATTGTCCTAAAATAACAGGTTATCTTACAAATTAGTTACCACCTCTTATTGGATGTATTCTGGCAAGGATTGAATGACCTCAGCCAGATTTTTGTGAGATATGTTAATTGAGAGATTGCTTAATTAATCTTATTTACCCTTCCAATTCTAGGGTTCTGAACTGTGATGACCATTAAGACTCAAGAACTATAAAACATTGTTAAGAAAGAGTAAATGGTATCAAGCTGTGAAAAATTAGTTCTACTACATATTTAAATGTTTTAAGGAATAAAATCGCTTCTAAGACATTCAGTTTTATTATGCCCAAGTATAAACATAATTCACTCAGAATTTTGTATACAATTTTGTGTTAGGTTTAATAGACATGTTATTAGAACATGAAATATGTCAATTTGTGTATGATGTTTCTTAGATTAAATTCATATATAATCAATCCTTTTAGAAAATCTCATATATACATATATTTATACATATATATATACACACACACACACCAATTTTTAATAACATGGAACAGTAGTATTTCTACCTAAAATGTAAAATAAAAATACTCTCTTGCAGCTTTTTTACTTTTAAGACTCTTCTGTAAAGCTGGGCATGGTGCTGCAAACCTGATAACTTAGGACTCTGGGAGGCTGAGAAAGGACCTCAAGTTTAAGCCTAGTCTGGGCAGTGTAGTGACTTAGTAAGACCCCGTCTCAAAATTTCAAAAAAAAGAAAAAATAAAAGGAAGAAACAAAAAAAAAACAGGCCCAGGAAATAGCCCAGTAACAAGTGTTGGGTTCAAGACCTAGTAACAAAGACACACAAGAAAGTGTCTATACAAAGATAGAATCTCTATTTTTGATGGGGATTTATATTTAATTATCTAGTCTAGAGTCAACAAGTCTAATCCTTGGACAGAATTAGGCAGAGATAGCACAAACTGCTTCCGACTGGAGGCTATTTTGTGTTATAGAACCATATTATCCACAGACCCAATATGGTTACTTTTACTAGAGCAACTCATTAAATACTTATTATGCCATTAAAATTTTATGTATTTTTACAATGTAATAGTGAGTTTCTCCAATACGTCTGTCTTGTGTTAGTTTTCTAGAGTAGAAGTCAAAAATATAACAATATAAATGCATCTTAAGGATTCAGTCATATCTGGATCATGACTAACTCAAACTCTTCACAAATACTGACAGGTACACATTGGCTATTAAAATGCAATATACTTTTGTTTCTAGTTTTTAAAATTATAATACTTTAGTATAAATATGGATGAATAAATTTTGTAACTAAATATTAGTTGAGATTGATATCCTTATGATATACACTATCTAAATTATTATATTTTAATGACAACACTAGTTGTTTTATTATCTTCATCATATAGATCAATTTTTTGTTATTAATTGATTTTATTGATACATATTATAAACTTATCATGATCACAACTGACATCGAGAATTTGTACCAGAACAAGACATGACTTAATTCTCATCTTTTCCCATTCTCCTGCCACACTACAACCCGCTGCACCCTGTGTACATAAACTTTATTCCCTTTTTTACCACCAAATGTCTTTTTTCCCTTCTTTACTTACCCTCTTTTTCCCTTTGAATATTTTCTATTTCACAATATTTAAAAAAAATTTAGGTCATGATCAACTATGGTGATTTGTACCTTCTTGTCTACATTTAATTTTATTGTATGTACCTACTCAGTGAGTTTGTCCTTAATCAATTCATGGTCTTCTACTTTCCAGGCAAACACATTTCTTAGAATAAAAATGATAATATTGATATTCATCAATAACATATTTTGGCAAGTGACAGCTCTTACTACTGTTAAGTTGTTCTTTCTTGTTCTACATTTAAATTTAGTTTGGTTTACTATTTATAAGGAATTTATACTTTCATAGAATATACATATATAGTTATATACATAGAGAGTATATAAATTATCTCATACTATTTGCCTGGTGTGGAAGGTACAGAGATGTCCTTGAAATATGTTTCATCTTTTTACCATCATATATAGATCTTAATTTTGGTTTAATCCTTAATCTGTTTAAACAAATGTATTTGTGTTCTTCAAGAATGTTAGGGTTAAGCATCTTTACAGGGTCAGAGCTAGCAAAATGAAAGCACACGGTTGTTCTCTAAGGATCTGAAGAGGCTGCACCCACTCTTCTGCTATGAGTCTCCCTCATTTTCAAAGATGCTACTTCAAGTGTGTGATGATCCTTGACCACATACATACCTATTGTGGAGGCTCAGCCCTCACAAACTGAGTGCTTTATAGAAGAACCGGGTTGGTCTTACAAATGCCAAAGTGTTGACAATGACACCAGCAAATATTTGGACATGTTTTCATAACAGCAAATTATCTCTTTGAATTACCCTCCAATTTGCACTTGTGTTACTTTTAACAGCTAGATTGTCCTTTCACACAAATAATAATGGCTTAGGCCACTAAAATGAAAATAAAAAGAAGCAAAAGCTTAGTTTTATTAATACTCAGGCAGAAATGTTAATTACAGAGGATATTGAAATATAAAAGAGCTCCCTTTGCTGTCTGCAATGCCTTTTGAACTTCTCAGGGATTTAAATACCGAGTTAGCTTGGCTGATATTCATGCCTGGAAAATAAAGAAAGGGAAAAATACTACCCCAAGATATAATCTCACATTCAGTAACTAGCACTCATCTTCAGTCATGGAAGAACATACTCTTCTGTTTAAAAAAATTCTTTTAAAAGATCCACATTTGACTCAAAACAAATGTTTCCAGAAAATAAGCAATTTATTATAAGAAAATTGAGATACATAAAATAATTGCGCTAAAAGGACAATATTCATTACTATTTTTCTAGGTGAAATGGATTAATATTAAGCGAACCTAATAGAAAAACATACACAAACTTCTTTAAGAATAATGTGTGAAATCTTATGTAGGAAGGAAATAGTAAAAAAAAATGGACAGGATAATTGTTAATTTAAAATAATTCATAAAGATTTTAAGAATGTGTTCATGTGAAAGAACGAAAAATGCTACGTATTGATTTTAATTACTTCCTATTGCTCTTACAAAACACCTTCAAATTACATGCATATTTAAATTAATAAACAAGACAGAGGTCCAAATTCATGTAATTATAGGGACTAAAGAGTTGTTATTGTTTTACACAAGCAGTTTTTCTGAAATTATAAAAAGAGACTCTAGTAGGTTATTTACAACTCTCGCGTTTGTAGTTAATTCACCACTTTTCTTGACCTGGGAACCCTGCAGGGTGCCAGGAGGATGTGCTGTAGCATCCCCTCCGCTTCTTTTGCCTAGTGCCACATGCTCCAGCCAAACAAGCTTCCCTCCCGTCCTGCGGACACAGGCAGAAACAGTCCTTTCTGTTGGGGCCCTGAGATCTTTCTTTATGAAGCAAATAGCTGCTGTCACATGGATCTCGTCATGTGGATCCCAGCACTAAAAAGACTCCTTTGACTTTAATGGGCCCTATCATTTTGCAGCCATACTCTAACCTGTCTTATTTTCTCATACTTGAATCCACCTGATTTCACCATACTTACATCTGTCTTCTCCTCATGAGTGTAAATTCAATGAGGTTAAGTGTCAGTAATGGAAGAGTGCCTAGCAATAAGTCAAAATTAAACTAGTCTGAGTAAAATAAAAAAGGTAATTAAATAAATATCCTTTTAGCATTTCTCTCCACCAAAATAGTTATTGTTCCAGAAAACTATGGAACTTTAGCTGTCTTTTCTCACAGCCTTTTGTTCATTGTGTATGCACCTATTAGCAGCTTTCAATAATCATTTGTTTAATGAATCTGTTTTTCCACGTTGGTGTTTGGTTTCACTACATAATTGCAGAAAATGTACTTTTAATTTAGATAAGGAGTTGTATATTCATAAAATTTTCTTAATTTGTGTTTCTAGAAGTACCTTATATTAAAAACTATGAGATAAATTTAATTTTATTACAAAATTAATGATTTCTTTTCAAAGGGCCATCATATTGGAAAATACTGTTTTACCCATAGAATAATCTAGGTATAAAATTATTTTAGTTTCATTTAAGTCTTGATAAAAATATAAAACATATTGAATTAAGAATATTAGAAGGAAAATTTTCACACAGTTATCAGAGCCAGCTTTAAAATCCAATTATATTCAGTTTGCATATTAAACAAAGAACTGAACATTTATAAAGAGCTACACTAAATTTCAAAGAAAAATACCTTTCTTGAAAAAAGTTTCCTTGAATACAAAAAGTAAAAGGAAGATCTATTTTCGGTAAAAGTGATTAACATTTCACATTCCATTTAAATAACTTTTAGATGATGTAGATTGTATCTACCTCTACTCACGCTTTTAAAATGTAGACTACATATTTTATCTTATAATATATCTAGATACACTAATCATATATAGCTTATCTTTTGAAATGTGTTTAACTATTATATGTGTAGACAACATCATGTAGATTTTTTAAAATAAATTTTTAGTCCAGAGTTTATAGTTTGTCATTGTTAGGTTAATTTTTTAATTGATATTCTTCATTGCTTAGATTTTCATATTTATTTAATGAATTATTTGATACACTGCACTTGTAACTTGTATCAGGCAGTGTTCTACCTCCAGGACTACACTGAGGACAAATGACACTCAGAAATCACAAACAGGAGTTAAATGAGAAGTTTTAAACTCAGATTTTATTTGAAAGTGGGGCCACTTAGTGAGCAAGAATTTCTAGTATTAATTTCCTATAAACAACAACATTACAGAAGAATTTGAGAAGCCAAAGATACCAGTCACTAATCAGTGCAGGTCATGTTAGTGCTGTATGCAGAGCAGGTACCCTGTGTATGCATGAGGTTAATTGAAGGTGGACTGACATATAAATATATATTTATATAACATATATCTGTAATTTATTTTTCTATAAATTATATAATTTATATTTGTATAAATATAAATCTAAATATATATATAAATATAAATCCATTATTTTTATACATTTACTAGATCTAGAATAAGTACTTGTAAAATATATTACACTTTGAATGTTTGGTTTTAATTCACAATTTTCCAGTATACATGTTTAAAGTTTCTCAGTTACACTGAGAAACTGTGATGTTCTTTTCAGTTCAAGGCATACATTTCTCCCACATCAAATCACTGTGAAAAGTTACCTTCCTCATTGTGAACCATGCTGGAATTGGCCCGAAAGATCAAAACTATCTGTGTCCTGTTCTCCCAAACCCAGAGTGCAGCAGAAAGCCAGCTGGCGGGACCTTCTGGCGGGCTGCCATTCTCTTCTGAGGTTGCCGTGCAGTCTTATGGGAAAAAACAACCACGAACTCTGTTTAACTAGAGCCATAGAATGGCATTTGTTTCTTGATGGACTGTGGGTCTATTACTAAGACAAACTAGGTGAAAGCCATTCAAATCCTACTTTCTGTGACTGAGAAGATCAGAGGGCTGAGGAAGTTTTGAGAACATGGATTATTCTGCTTGTCATTCTTTGACAGAGTGATAAAAAAAACCAAATGGGAAGTAAACGTGCAGGCACCAATCTGTATTTTTACAGCTATTTTCCCCCCTTAAATTGAATTGTTTTAGCATGGTACCGGAATGACCTATATATGAGGAGATAATAAAGAAATAACAGCAATGATTTTTGCTAGGCATTGTTCCAATGATAGTGGAGTTCTTAAAGTCCCTTAAATTCTCAAAACAAGTCTATGAGGAAGTACTAGACATATCCCAATTTTCACTGAGAAGAAAAATTAGACAGTGAGGCTAAGCACCTTTAATATTGCAGCAGCGGGGTAAAAATCTGATTGCAGAAAATGCTTTGTCAACCATTTGGAGAGAGGAGATGACTTATAAACTGAGACTATCAACATTCAAGCATGCATGAAAGAAACCTGGTTAGTAAGGTTAGGAAGATTTTTCAACTTGAAAGTTTGCATCACTTTAGGAGCTAAAGGCAGAGAAGGCTGCGGAGCGCAAGCACCGAGCAGACTTCCTATTTGGTTCATTTCCTACCTGGGAAATTTTGACTCTATTCAGGCAGAAGTACTGTCCTGTGGATACTAACACAGTAAAATAAAAAGATACGGAGGGTGCCAGCAGCTCAGTGCTCCGTTCCCTAAACCTCAGGCTATTTCAAAGCCCCTGCGAAAGGAACGCCTCTGATTCTACACTGGCACCGCACACTCTTCAATAGATCAGTTGTGATTGGGGAGGGTTTGAGGGGAGAGAGGTAAAAGCTTGGCATGAGGGGAACCTATGGACTGACGAAGTTATGAGCGCTCTTGTTAGTGCTACAGAGCGAATGAGCATGGGACCCACCCTGACCCAGTGCTAAGGTCTGCTCCGAGCTGAGGTCTGACCTCTCCCGCGAAGAGTCTAGATGAACCGTGCAGAAGCTCTGTCCCTTTGGCGATGATAAGTATCCCCTTCAAGGGGTGGCTTGGATTGAGGCTTGGTCAACAGGAAAAACGCAACAAAACCATTAAATTTTTTGTCGCTTAATATTGAATTCCATCCAAATTAGTGTAGTAACAGTTCATTAAATAATATTTTATATTGGTACTTTGAGACCATAGAGGAGAGAAAATTAGTTTCTTTTAAGATAAAAAAAAAAAAAACCCAAAAGCCTGGCATTTGCCATTTGTTACATAAAAAAATGAACCTGAAGTTTTTTCAAATGTTATTTTAAAGGAAAAAAAAATTTAAAAAGGAAAGCAATTCTCCGGATTGAGTTGAATTACTGAGATGAGTTTACATATTTAAATGCATAACCTGGTACTTATATCGTTCTTAAATAGAAGAAGAATGTTAAACTAAAATTTACTTTGAACACATCTTTTAGTTTATTGCTAATGTCACCTACTACATATAGATAAAAAGGACATAATAGCAGTACTGTGAGATTCTGTGATTTAAGGAAGCTAAGTTTTCTGATTATGATTTTCATTCACTGAAAATAAGTTTTCTGTAGAAAATGATTTTTATATTTGACGATTTAAATTTCTTACAATCCATTTAAAAACAGAAATTATAAATTTTAAGTTATTGCCAATATTGCAGCATCTCCATTTACATGAGGATATAGACTGTAAGAGCATTCTGCACCTTGGGAAGGATGAATGACATTCATTTGGATTAAATTCACCTGCTTTGTGGATCAGAATTTATTGCTTGACTATTATTAACAAGTTTCAGATAAAATTTTGAGTAGCTCCAGATAACTATTTTCAAAGAAATTTATGCATGTTCATTGACCTCAATTCTTCTTTTATTTTGGGTGGTACTGGGGATCAAACTCATAACCTTTTGACTGCAAGTAAAATTCTGGAAACACTGAGCTAAATCCCTGGGCCACACTAACCTCATTTTTGTGTGTGTATTCAATAGTAAAGGATAGCTAAAATAGTTTCCTTCATAATTTGTCCTAAGGCATTTTTTGGTTATTCTTTATATTTCCATATGTTCTTTTTTTTCAAGTATATTTCTAAGTGTTCTTATATTTCCTGTGAATATATTACTTATTCATCATTAAGTACAACAGTAGACATATCCAGTTCTTTATTCAAGTAAGGGAAGTAACCTGAATTAGTAGGAAAGAAAGACAAGTTCTAATTTTATATTAAATGCTTAATAAAAAGAATAATGAAGCAATTTTGTAATAGAGTTAGATTTCTAGAAACTAATTTTTTTTTTTTTTGAGACAGGGTCTCGCTTTGTAGTTGAGGCTGGTTCTGAGCTCACTATGGTGCCCAGGCAAGCCGCCGCGAACTCAGCAATCCTCCTGTCTCTGCCTCCTGAGTGCTGGGATGACAGGCATGAGCCACCATGTCTGGCATTGTGGTATGCGGTGTTGATTGTTGGTGGGCGTGTCTCCACACCCAGCATTATATGTGGTTACCGGGGATCGAACTCAGGTCCTTGCGCTTGCAAGGCAGGCACCGGAACCACTGAGCTAACCCTCCGGCCCTAGAAACTAATTCTTTTATTCACACTGCATATTCATAGACAATATGTGAGACATTGATTTGGATGCTTTATCAACCCCTTCCCTGCGAGGTGGGTATAATTATTTCCATTTTTACACCTGAGAGGCTCAAAGCTACAATAACAATCTACTGGTTGGAAATTACATTTCTTTCCCCTATTTTCTTTCTTCTCCAGTACAATTAAAATGTTCGTGATGTTCCCAGTATAATGAGAAGCCCATCTTATTTAGTTTGAAATTTGAGCTAGTTGCAAAGGCTAGGAACAGAACTTTTGTTCATAACTGTTACTTATGTACTTCTGTTGTCCTTGGTGGACTAGAATTAGCTCTAATATTTTGCATGTATCACCTTTACTTTTGGCCCTATGGTCTCAAATATATCCTCATATTTAAAATATTTCATAATATGGCTAAAATATAGAGCAACAAGTAGAGTACTATTACAGAATTTTAATATATTTAAAACTTAATCACAGAAAGATTAAAATCTCTATGATAGTGTTTTTTACTTTTCAAATGAAAATGCCATCTTTCACGTCACCAAACATTTTGTGACTCTCAGTGTATTATGTGTGAGGCATATAATACTAACTCTTCAGTAATGGCTAAAACAAATGTTACTTTACATTAAAAATCTGATAGAATAAATACTAAAGTTGCAGGATATTTGGCTGTTTTATTTAATATGTCAATAACTTAGACCTATAATTGCAGAAGTCATTAATTAGTTTTGTGAGGAAGCCTTTTTTCTGTATTTCATCATTTTGTATTCAAAACGACTTTATGCCTTTAAATAATAAATTGTATTATGACAAACTCATTTCAATAAACATTCCCAAGTTTTTTCCCACCCCTCTCCTCCAAAGTACTTTTTGGAATGCTATAGAAAAGCTCAAAGGAGCATGCATCAAAATTTCTGACTTAGTCATTACATGACTTACTTTTACTTATTTTTAATTGACAAAATATATATACATGTGTGGTATACAACATACTTATGATAGTTATCATTTTTGTGATGAAATTCTTGAAATCTACGCTATTGGCAATTTTAAATATTTAGCATATTTACTACAGTGGATATATAATAGATCTGCTGGTCTGTCTCTCATGTAAATTAAATTTTGTTTTCTGACAAACAGCTCCTCAGTTCCTAAACCCACAGCTACCATCTTACGCTCTGCTTGAGTTCAACTTTTTAAAATTCTACATTTAAGGGAGATCATGTGGTATTTATTTTTTCTGTGCCTGCACTAAGCAAATATCATAATGTTAACCAATCATCAGTTTTTACTCTTGTCTTCTCTAATAAGCATTTAATATGCCAATGTCTTACTGAATCCTGACAAGTTATGATGAGAATATTATTTGATGTGCAGTTTGATGTTGAGGAAATTGAAGTTTTGAAAGAGTAAGTGATTTGCCTTGTGTCTCACGCTAGAAAGCCATGAGGTCTTGTCTCCGTCAGCCTATCTCTAGGCTGGGACACTTAGCTGTTAGATTGTGCTGACTGTAAAAAAGCAACAAAAACCGGGCATGGTGGCTCACGCCTGTAATCCCAGCCCTTGGGAGGCAGAGGCAGGAGGATTGCTGAGTTCAGGGCTTGCCTGGGCTACATAGTGAGCTCAGGGCCAGCCTGAACTACAAAGCAAGACCCTGTCTCAAAAAAAAGCAAAAAAACACTTGCAGCCACAAATTAAGACTAAGATTAATGATGAAAACAGACATACTCCAAGTGCTATAAACAAACTAGAACACCCACATTGAAGAGATTTTCATGATAGGCCTCAGATGTTAGGAATGATTTCAACAAGCAGGAATGGTGGAGAGAGAAATCTAGACAGTGGGAATTTATGTTGTTGTAGGTTCTGATATTGATTTTCCTGATACTTGTTCAAGCATGACCTAAGACTCTTTTGAAGAAAAATGAGTAGATGGAATATGAATACAAAGTTAGATGGAAAAGAGTACAATGCTCTGACCAATCATGGTTTTCCTCTTACTTTTGAAAATTTCATGACAAAGGTGTCCACAGCTGGTCTCATTTCTCTACACTCTTGGAAGGGTCTGTGTACATGAGAAACCCTGAAAGCTGAAGTCTTGTGGATCAACTTAGAGGGGATCTTTACTAGGTCTAGTAGGAGTATCTATATAACAAATATGCACTCAATTGATCTCTAACTTATTCATTTACAGCACCTTAGTGTTCTTTCACTTTGCTTAATTGTATACTATGAAAAAAAACTCCAGTTGTAGACCTATTGGAGTTTCACTTCAAGGGAGTTTACTTCCAGTCATACATTTCCATTCAATATGATAAACATTCACTGCTCTCATCTTAACAGAAACCATGATATATTAAATTTTATTCAGATAGAAGATAATACTTTGCTTTCAGAGGTTGAATTTCATAAGATCAAAGTTTGCAGGTTATTTATTTTTTGAGCAGTCAATCAATGTTGTTATTTAGACTTCTTTTTCAGTACAGATAGAGAACAATGTGACCGGATGAGCTGACTTTGAGAATTGTATTTAATATTGATTGAAAAAGTACTAAGTGGAATTTCTAAGTGGGGCTGGGTGTGTAGCTCAGTGGTAGAGAGTTTACTTAATATGGGTGAGACCCTTGGTTGAACCACAGCAAAGGAAAAAGATTTTAAAAAGCATGCTGTTATATTGAGATATGTGATTGGTTCCAATGTGTCATAGTTTTATTTTCAGTTTCAACAAAATATATACTCTATGAATCAGCCACTGGGAGGCAAAGTAAATAAAAATAAATAGAGAAAGGAAACTAGCAGAATTGAAGATGTTAATTGTCATTTATTATTAGTAACTGTATCTTTTAGTAAATAGCTTACAAAATTCTCAGGAATTTTCCCTCTGTTGTGTGCTCATGCTCAGTGAACGCTTCCTGATCGCACTCAGGGAAGTCACCCATTCATTCTAGTAACCCCGGCTAGACGTTCCTGAAGGCAAAATTCATGAGCAGATCGACTTACTTGGGTGATACGGGTGCTAGTACACACAAACTACTGGAACACGACAATAGGGCCTATAAATCCTATGTTTTTCCAGTTTAAATCCTAGGACTATCTGGCTTAAGTTTTAAGTGCCTCTTCTCAAGTTAGTATTCATATCTAGTTATTTCAAAAGTGATACAAAATTCTCAGAACCAGTCTGCTGTTGCTGTCATGGAATATTTTTCCTTGAGATGATGTTCAGTGATCAAATGTGTTGCTAAGTCAAATGTATTTAGACTCTAAAAACATCAAATTAATCATGATGGTTTGCCTAATTTCTTAGCATCCATTTCTTCTTTTACTGAATACTACCTCGGATCAGCCCAATACTGTAAGCATTATTTTTTATGACAGTCATATCTTCTATTTTTCAAAATTCATGACAGTTTTTGTTTGTTTCTACCTTAAAGTGTGATGCAGAGACGTGGAGGTGGGTGGGTGCAAACAAATTATTAGAGTCTCTCCTGTTACTTTTTATTGTTAAACTACTCATCTTAGTCAAGACCATTTAAAAACATTTCCTTGATTTTCTGAGTTATAGTGGTTTATTGCTTGGCTGTGTATAACTAAGCTCATTTTCAAAGCATACAAAATGATAGTTATTTTTTAAATCAGTAGTAGATAGGAGGTCAATTATTTCCCAATTAAAAAGACTGAAAGATGATTTGGGCCATATTAGTAAACCCAAGGCGATGACAGATCCACCTGATATTTACCAAGCTATGTAAAACATCTCCCCTAGACCACTTGGCATGTCATGGTTGAAGGTCAGCAAGGGTCCACCATGATGTTCAAGTAGGTCATTCATGGCATGGGAAGGAAACCAGGTAGATCCTGCATAACACATAAGCATTAAGAAATAATAATATGCACAAACACTTCATAAAGTATGAAAGCTGCTAATATAATTACGATGTAGCTATCAACTTAGTCACAGTTTTCTTGAATCTTCTAGTATCCCCTGAATATTGTTGTACAAAAGATTTATATGACTATGTCTCTATACTTTTAGCTTCACAGGATTGACTCTGTGGTTTTAAGAAGTGCTTGGAGTGGCATGCTTTACAGTGCACTTAGGGTTGTTTTGGCACCTACTAACAAGAGAGAGTAGAGAGGAAGACTGCTCAATAGACACCACCTAACTGGTGACTTGTCACCTTCCTCCTATGTATGAGAAAAACTGTTGCAGACTTTCAGAGATATTTCTGACAAAAGCTTCCTTCATTATACATGTTCTGAGCTGTTAAAAGATTTTCACATTAAAAAGAGGATTAAATTCTATTCTTCTGTATGTAAGGAAATACTGATTAGCCTAAACTTCACTGTGGATATTTTAAAACTAACACCTAGGACTTCTGTTAGCTTTCTTGACACATTTGTTGCTGAACTATTTCCATTTCATTCAGGCATTAGAAACTATTGAATTTTAAACCTTCTTTTTATAAAAACCCATACTCAGAAGACAGCCATGGTCACTGGGGCACAGCTAAAGATAGTTAAATGAATGCTCACCTCAGCCATTTACTAGTTTTCTAGATTTCTGACCAAATCAGTGAATTTATTATTGGCAAAATAAAAGATCATGGCTAACAGTGTTGCTGCAATTAGTAAAAGAAGAACATGTAGAAATATGTAATATAGGTACAATATATGTTAGTAATTATTAATCAAATATCATTTCCCTCCTCAAATCTTCCCAATGTCCTAATAATAAGTTTACATCAAGATCCCATTTCATTACTTTCCGCTACCATATTATCTTTGAATATTTCCTATTTCACAAAAGTCTATCATACATCCTAGAACTCCTTTACATCTACAGGTTCTCATACCAGAGAAAAGATATGGTATTTACATATCTGTGACCTATTTATGTACCAATAAAGAATTCAATTTGAAAAAAGATCCTATTTCATGCCTAATGATCTCATAGATGAAAAAACAAATAAAAACAAACAGTAAACTAACAATAAAAGGGATTTAATTATGTTCAGAATATCAGAGTTCATATGGAAGATTCTCTCTGTCTCTATACACACACACACACACATACACAGAATCAGTGGGATTAATTCTAGATAAAATAGTAAGCTAGCTATAATTTAACACAGACATGGAGTCATGCTAGAATCTTTACTACTGTATAGTTCTGCAGAAACATTCCAGAAGGTGGTTACTTTTCAGCCGAGCCTTGAAGACACAACAAGGGAAAGAGAAAGTGGCTTGGGACAGATGAAGGGTACCGGAATACTACTAGAGCAGGGTGTGAGAAAGGAGATGCCAAGAGGTAAAGGTCAAGGGAAGGATGGGATCAATCCAGGAGCGATGAATGCATTGGATAATGGAAGGTGCTGTGACAGACAGAAATTATGGAGCTTGGAAAGGAAGGGAAAGAGAAGGTAAGTTATGTGAATAGAAAGAAGAAGTAGCTCAAAGCAGACTAGGCTAAGATATGTTATTTGTCAATCATCCTGGAATATTCCAACAGTATATCTCGTGTCTTTTCAGCCATGAGATAACCACATTTTCCTCTCTAATTAGATAAAATAAAAATACCAAGAGAAAATGCACTGGATGTATTTAAGAAACTCAAACACAAGAAGTATTTAGGACATTACAATGTCAACTGATATAATTTGCTACTGAAAAACTGTGTTATCTCTTGCAAATGGACTTCAGGGTCTTTCGTAATTGCATCATGACTGCTGCCATTAGTTATTTTACAAAATATTCTTGAAAAATTCTCAAAATAAGAAAATATAGCCTAAGGGAGAAAGATTAGCTGGGAAATAATTTCAAAATATTGTTTCACTATTCATTATTCTAAGTCATAAAATTATTAATATCCTTTTGACACAGTAACTTTGATTTCTTTATAAACCGGTGTCACCCAAGACATTGGTTTCTCATTACATTCCCAACACTTACTTAAGACTAGTTCCAAGGCATTACTCATCTCTCTGGACAGCTAGAGGTCTTTCAGAACTTTCTTTTTTTTTTTTTTTCCTTTATTTCTCTAGCAACTATGGTAGATATGGCTTAGCACAATGCTTTTCTACTATGTTGGCCCTTCCTTCCTTCCTTACCTCCCTCCTTCCCTTCTCTCTCTCTCTCTCTCTCTCTCTCTCTCTCTCTCTCTCTCTCTCTCTCTCTCTCTTTCTTTCTTTCTTTCTTTCTTTCTTTCTTTCTTTCTTTCTTTCTTTCTTTCTTTCTTTCTTTCTTTCTTTCTTTCTTTTTCCTTTTCTTTCAGCAGAGTCTTGTATTGTAGTTCAGGCTGGCCTTGAGCTCATTATGGAGCCCAGGCAAACTTCAAACTCAGCAATCCTCCAGCTGCTGCCTCCTGAGTACTGGGATTACGGGCGTGAGCCACCACACCCGAATTTCTTTCTATTATTAAAAATTGATTTTATATGGTAGGGGAAAGTAATGAGGGAAAAGAACAAATATGATTTGAAGAAAAAAAGAAAGCACATGTATGTAAGGGGTGGGGGTTGTAGGTGGGTAGTGATATGGGTAAAAATGAGAATTAACTCATGTCATATACTGGTACAAATTCCCCAATGTTGAGTGTGATTGTGACTGTATATAAAATGTACCAATAAAGAATTCAATTAAAATTGATTTTATTTGTACATTTTATAGACATGATCACAGTCGACATTGAGAGTCATGTCATGTACTGGTACAATCCTCAGAACTTTCATAAATGATTTATATTGAAATTCACACCAGGCTTTGATTCTTCCTCTCCTTAGATTCTACTGAATGAGTCATCTTTTTATACGATGCACACTCCATATCATCCTTATTTCCATCCTGACATCTAGAATGTCAGTTTCACTGATCTTGTGAGTTCCTCAGCTACAAGACTGTCACCATTTACATTTTTTTCAATTTAATTGGCTAATCTTAGCCACTGTTCACACTGTAATGAAAACAATGAGGTTTTCATTTGGAAAAATGCATATACAAACAAATATACTAGGTTTTGAAAATAATTTTACAGAAAATATTGTGAAACTTTTGAGGAAACAGATTCTAGAACAAAAAAATTCCTGAATTAATGCTTAAACATCCTTGAACAAAGCACCAATTTATTACAAGTCTGTTAATGGATAAGCTGTAGGTATTTAAATAATGTTTTGATTGGTTCAACAAAGTAAACCAACCAGTCTATAGCAGAAAATTGAAAATACTCCAAATAGAGGAATTAATAAGGGATTTAGGAGAAAAGAAAGGCGTTTACCCTAGGTATTAATTTAACTTAAAAATTGAATTTAAATTAAGTTCAATTTTTAAAAAATTATACTCTTTATTGGTACATTTTATATACAGCTCACAACCACACTCAACACTGGGAAATTTGTACCAGTATATGACATGAGTTAATTCTCATTTTTACCCATATCCCTACCCACCCTACATTCTCCCACTCCTATATACATATGCTTTTTGTTTTTAAATAATATTTATTCTTTCCCCTCATTGCTTTCCCCTACCACTTTGCTATTTCACAAAATCTATCACTCATTTACATCTACAGATTCTCATACCAGAGAAAAGATATGCTATTTATGTATCTGATCTATTTATTTCACTTATTAGTGTGCCCTCAAGGTGTGTCCACTTGAGTATAAATGACTCAAGTTTATCATTCTTTATGGCAGAGTAATACTCCATTTTATAAAAAAAAACCACCACATCTTCTTTATCCGGTCCCCAGTTGATGGGCACTTAGACTGATTCCAAGATTTAGTTGTCATAAACTGAGCTGCTATGAACATGAATGCATATATGTCTATGATATGACTCATTTAATTCTTTCAAGTTTCTGCATAGCAAAAGAAACAACTGGCACAGCTAAAAGACAACCAATAATATGATAAAACTCTTTATTAACTGTTTCTCAACAAAAGCTTACTATGTAGAATTTATAAAGAACTTTTAAAAATCAATCCTTCCAAATTTAAAAACCCAATTAAAAAATGGGCATCTGAAATGAATAGACTCTTCTCAGAGGCAGAAGTAAAAGCAGCCAAGAAGCATATGAAGAAATACTCAACATCACTAGTCATTTGAGAGATGCCAATGAAAACAACACTGAGATTTCATCTCACTCCCCAAAGAATGACTGCTATTGTGAAATTAACCAACAATAAATGCTGGTGAGGCTGCAGGGAGAAAGGAACTCTTCTCCACTGTTGGTGGGAATGTAAACTCATGTAACCATTGTGGAGATCAGTGTGGAGATTCCTCAGAAAACTAGGATTAGAGGTTCTATTTAACCTTGCTATTCTCCTGCTACAAATATACTTGAAAGAATTAAAAGAATCATATCGCACAGCAGCTTTTTGTAGTAAAGATGTGTTCCTAACTATATGTTTCTTAAAGAGAAACAGACAGTAAACCTGAGAATGTAAGAAGCTTCAGAATACAAAGCATCTTAAAGAACTTTGGGCTCCAAAGTAAAAAAATAGAATAGATAGTGAGCAGCAGGAAGAAGGTGGATATGCTGGAATGAAAATCACACCCTTGGTTTCGTTATAAACAGTGTCTCAGAAGGAACCAAAGATATATTAACCAATTGACAGGCATGAAGTATGCTGGACTGTGAATAGTAATGAGGCCAACGAATGGATAATGAAGAATAACAGATAGATAATAAGAAGCAGAGAGATCTTTTCAAATGGGAAAATTCAGAGATAGATGGCCCAAGAAGGGAGGCAAGGGCAAAACGAAAAAAAAAGAAAGAGCTGAAGGACAAAATGGAAATTGAGTTTTTACAAATGAGAAGGGGCCCAGGAGTTGGAAGGGATGGGAGGGGTAGGGAAGAAAACAGAACCAAGATGCATTATGTACTTGTAGGAACTCCCCATGATAAATGTGAACATTATGCACTGTACACATGTACTAATAAAAGAAAGTTTACAAAGAAACTGGCTAAAAATATTGATCTATTAAGCATTCTAAAAATGAATAACTTTAATAAGATTAGTCAAGATAAAAATGGGCCGGAGGGTTAGCTCAGTGGTTCCGGCGCCTGCCTTGCAAGCGCAAGGACCTGAGTTCGATCCCCGGTTACCACATATAATGCTGGGCGTGGTGGCTCACGCCTGTAATCCCAGCACTCGGGAGGCAGAGACGGGAGGATTGCTGAGTTCGCGGCGGCTTGCCTGGGCACCATGGTGAGCTCAGGGCCAGCCTG